>JBBPBX010029001.1:0-36169 GCA_038048925.1 Garcialebias charrua | reverse complement strand
GAGCGTGCTCCATTCACATAAGGAGAGCTGTTGGTCAGGATACTTCTTGTGCCATGCTCTTTAAAATACAGGTAGTCCTCGACTTACGATGGAGATCCGTTCCTATGCGGCGGCGTAAACCGAATTTCGATGTAAGTTGGAATATACGTACATACTGCATCATATACATGTACAGTACTGTATAAGCACTTAGCCTATCCTAACACAGTACCCTACATAATTGTAAAAAAAAAACACGGAGCCATAATGAAGGGAAAAAACAGTTAATAGCCTACTTGGATGCTGGTGACACCATCCACCTTGGTCCATCCTCCGTATTCTCTATTAGTTTACGACGTAAGACCGCATTCACAGTTTAGTTTAGTTTTGTTTTTTGAATGTCCAGAGGACCAGACTTAGCTTTTTTAGAGAGTACAGGACACTATTCCTCTGCCGCTACGTTTACGTCGTAAAACCGGAAACTTCGTAACTCGGCTTTTTAAAATAATTTTTCAAAATAATTTTTTATTGCATTTTATGGGAGATGCGCCGTAACCACGAAACTTCATAACTCGAGACCGTCGTAACCCGAGGACTACCTGTAGTTATTGAATCAAGTGTTTACCTGTACTTATGTACCGTACGTAAACTAGACGTTTACCAATATATTAAAATACACCAGAATGTAAGAAATGGCATCTACTTTATTCAAAATTTGGAAAGTTTGGCACAAACAAATTTGTAAGACTGGAGTTTTAAATATACATAGCTGTGAGAATGTGTTTTAGTTGTTGGGTGCTGTGAGAAATGTAACCACCACGCCAAAACAAAAATAATGACACTTCCAGGTAAAGTGGCTGACACAATAAAGTTACTATTAGTGATTTATTTAGCAAATTTACAAAACTCAGTATCAAATTAGGACTGGAGTAGAAACGTTTCCAAATCTGTATTTGGTTGTTTAAAGCTGGGGTATGTAAGATTGTAATGTAGTCTGTAACTTTTCAAACAATATATTTTTAACATATTTCTTCACTCTGTCACTATCTACTGACAAACTGATGTTAGACAAAGTAATCTCTGAAAAAAACTATAGTCCCCTTGCTTCTCTATCAGCATTTATAAAAACACTAAAAACACAGAGTGACCAGGACAATGACAGCCAATAAAAACAGAGTTTGTAACCAGCCAATTAAAAACAGAGCTTGAATTTGAATCAGCCAATAAAAACAGAGCTTGAATTTGAATCAGCCAATAAAAACAGAGCTTGAATTTGAATCTCAGCAGAGCCTCCCCCTCAGAGCCATATATGGCTCTGAGGGGGAGGGATCAGAATGCTTTGCCTGCTGAAAATTTTTCTAAGTTCTGCACTCTACAGAAAGTTACACATAGCACCTTTAATGTCATTTTTAGGTATGCACTTTTTTGGCATGCATGTCCTCTAGCATCCATAAGGAGGTGCTCCAGCAACCTCCACACCCCTACTTCTTCTATATTTGACATTATCTTTTTGCTCAGTCCATATTGATGAGCTAACACTGGCTTGTCTGTTCTGACCCATCACCTAAGTGGATCGCTGCTGGTCTTAAAACTGCTCCAATCTTCCACTTTTTTGTTTAGCTGGAAGATTTCTTTTTCATGTAAACTGTTTTTTAGTTATTCCATCCACAATTTGGGATTTCTGCTTCGTTAAGATCTACAAGGCTGAATAAGGTCAAAGCTATTCAAACAATTAAAAAAAGAAAATCCTGAGAGCTGCAGTCCATTTAGTTGCTCCTGTGCTTGTCCTTGCAGAGGCTCACAAAGACGTGATTTGTGTTGCAGTGAGAGAAGACTGGACTCGATCCACGCATGAACCGCTGTATTGTTTGGCTTCAGTCAGACGGCCCTGTGTGAGGCTCAGTTTGTCAAGTAATCTCCTAGTGGTTTGCAGACACACTGACACATCACATGGCTGGAGACACAGGGCTCCATCCATGCTGTGGATGCAGTGTGAAAAAAAAGGCATATTTACTTTCACAGGAACCTTGGACAGGCTTCCTTAAAGACCGTCTCTGTGCTGACGCTCATTAGAACGAGCATTTAGCTGGCGGAGCAGCTAGTGCAGCTAATGGACATGTCTATGACAGGGCTGCACAAACACAACGTAGAAGTTTACAGAGCACTCGTGGAAAAATTAGACTGAAAACGTTGGCAGAGAAGCCTTTCATTAGGCAGCTAAACAAAAGTCACTATCTGACAGCTCTTTGGATTGAAGAGGGTCAATTACAAAACAACCAGAGGAAGCTCTAAATGGAGAATTAGTGTTTGGTTGGGGAATGACCCAGAATGACCAACACCCTTTCCCACAGTCAGACAAGTACATGGAGCCCGCCCGATGTCAGATGCTCCCATCTCCGAGTCGGTGCACCCAGTGGTGCAGCGGGCAGGAAACACTGGGGCGTCGACAGGAAGAGAGGAGCCGCTCTCGCAAGTGCTGGAATTTCCATTTTGCACTTTGCCACTTCAAACCACAGAGGACACGCTTTCTTTAACGCGTGGGGAAAATTATGTAGAAAAATAACCGCGGGAGGATGTGAGGCTACAAAATGTCAGCTTGTTCAAAGAGTCAAAGCAGCATTGTTCAGGCCATCTTCTTTGTTTTTGATGTCGGTGGGGATTTTTTGGGGGCATGGTGCCCTGTGTAGTGATATAGGCCTCTGTCTTGACCTTCAAGTACACCTCTCCACATCTCTCTGAAACTCTAAGTGTTACACCGTCTTGAAGCCCTCAAGGGGACAGATGGACACTTATATATTTTTACAATTATTATGAATTAATGGACACTAATTAATCAGATTGAACTTTCTCTTTAATGTGTGTTAATTCAGAATTGATCTACAGTATATTTTTGTCATTTTTAATGATGATCTGTTACTTGCATGACTGCGACATTCTGCTGGTTTTATTTCTGCAAAAGCAAGCAGGCTCTGTCTCTAAGGCAGAAGTCAGGGTAAGAGCTGTTCTCTGCCTTCTCTTGTTTTGTCTTCAAGCTAGACGCAACAGGACAGGCCATCTGGCCGTTTCGGTAAACAGTTTTCCTGTCTCCGTCAAGAGACTTTCTGCCTATGAGATGAAAATCCATCTCTTATTTTGTTAAAACCAGCCAATAGTTATTAAGAAGGTGGGGAGACCCCACCTCCCCCATATAATGGGCACTTCCTATTTGGAAGTTAGTTTTTGGAGGAGAACTACTGGCAACTGTTTTCTCTTCCCTGGGAAAGCTGGAGTCGGCCCGGTCATTATGTCAACGACCCACGTCTCCGCTAGGATCATAGCAAAGCCTTACTGTGATCCTGTCACTGTTCTGGAAGAATTTGTTTTCTAAAGTTTTATTTTGAAAGTCAGCCTGCGCGCTCGACCGTTGGTCCCTGCCGAGGGAGGCGAGTTCCTCGTATCGTGAATCAGCACACTCACTCACGCTGAAGTCCAACTGGACGGCCACTGGACAAACCCATCCACGTGTGTGTCCACAAACTTCTCCACTCTTGTCTCCAAGAGACGAACCTCCAACAGGTAAAGAGCCGTGGTGTGTTTGAACGTGCGGGAGCCCAGCCAGTCTGCTCGTGTGGGGGAAACGGTGTCACCTAGTCTGGTTCAAAGTAAACAACTTTAGCTTAACTTAGCTCCAGAACTCCTTCCTCCTATTTCTTATTTTTCATAAGCTATTAATCTGTCAAGTTTTGTGCCAACAGTTAAGTTTTAATTGTCTGTTTGTTTTAATTTGAATTCTTGTCAACGTAGTTATTAAATCAGAGCTAATATCGATACAAATGTTAATGTAATTCTTGTGATAGTTTCAATAAAAGGTCTATTCTTTTGGTAGACCAACATAAATTGAAGTCTAAGCGTGAAATTACATTTCTGGCTAATCACATCGTTAGATTTGTTGATTTAATCTGAAAAAGTTGAGACCCCGCACTTTGGTGGCAGTTTGTGCAGATAAAAGTCTGCTCATAGCTGCACGTCTAAACTATAGGTAGTCAGTAAACTGACTAATAACTCCTATATTGTTACATTTATTGGTGGCCCGCGTACTGGTCTTCTGAAAGATTGAATTGATAAGTTGTTTTTGTGGCTTATTTTTGTTACGGTGTTGTTGGCATTAGTTTTGCATCCTGGTTTTGGTCTTATAAGAATAGTTCTGGCTGGTGGAGTGTCCGGGAGTTGCTGATCGTGGCATTGTCTGGATTATTTTGCCGATAGAATTATTTTGTATTTCACATTTCAACGTCTGTTTGAAGCTGCTGAGTGATAAATGTTTTGTCTGTGCTTGTGAGACGTTTCATTACGTGTCGCACGCTGCATGCATTGTTCATTTTGTGACCGCCGTGTCACCACTGTTTCATTCTATTACATCTGCGATTTATTGTTGAAGGTCTGTTTCACACGTTTGCTGCTCAATTTTACCTAATCTGTTACAACGTGTTGTTTGCCGAGGTTCGGGAAAACCCACTCAGCTGGGACCGGATGTATTCCGGTTCCGTTTGACGTAAAGTCCGTTTGTTGTACACAGTTAGAGTGCTGCCTCCCCTGGGGGCGTGAGAGTTAGCTTGGTTGTGTTTTAGCTCATTGACGGTATTTTCTGCGGTGTAAAAATACGTTTATTTTGTGAATGAAGTGTCTAGAATCTTTGGTTCGGGCTAATGCTAAACGGTACCGAGACAAGATGGCTGCTTAAAACGCTGTGATTGGTCCATTGTGTGTCGCGTTCAAGAACGTTGGTTTCTGTAGACTCTGGTTGTCGGATTCATTTTTGCACACATTTCTAACAGTTTATTTGTGTTGTTTGAGTTCTATGCGCGTGATATCGTCGAAGACTGGCTTAACCGCGGTGTTTTGCGATATTTATGACTGTTTTAGAACGTTGAAAAGACCGTTCCACGCTTTTGTTCGACTGACCGCAGGTCCGTGAACACACCGCTCGAACGGCACGTCACTAGTGGGTGGCGTTAGGTTTGGAAGACACAGTTTCCCATGAACACTTGGGTTTTAGAACTACAGTTCTGTCTTCGCTGTGATTGGTCGATTACGCTGTATGTGTTGACGCATGCGCAGTGGGTGAAGCCCCGCTCCTCGTCACTTTTCACTTCACAGCTTATCTCAGACGAGTTTCCGTGCTTGTTTGTCCATTACTGTCATTAAAAAGACTGTTTAATCGCGGTGTTTTTGAGATTTTAATGGGTGGATTGAGTCGGTTGCTCTGAAAAACTGCCGATCGCCATGTGACCAGGTCACGTGACACCGATTTTGCCGGTTTTATGAGGACCGACCTTATTTCTTTTAAACGCAGTTTAAAGGGTTTCACAGTCAACCGATTTTGCTCACATGATTTCGTTTTGTGAGCCTGGGTTTTAGAGCTTTTCACGTTACGCTTTAGATCTGTCTGATTGATGCTTTTCATCCGTGTTGGATGTCTGTGTGGGCTGAAAGCTACGGCTGCGCTCACTGGTGATAACAGCGCCTCTATAGCGGTCAGATAGAGAGATTACAGTCGCTGTGATAAACTCACTTCCAGCGCTGTGCCCCCTGCTGGTTACATTGAAAGACGCAGTCTTCAGGTAATTTGTACATGCTGACTGTTCCCGTTTCAGAAGAGGAACATTTTTGAGGATATTGTACTCACAGCACACTTTATTTTGATTTTCACATAAAATCAAATGTTGATGGCAGAACAGTTACACAGATTTAATACAGACATGTCTGTTGTTGATAAAATTTGACACTTTTATCATTGATTCTGTGCAAAACAAACTGTTTTTATTTTTATTTTAAACTGCAAGTTTAAAATAACACACATGAGGCTTCTTTTGTCTTGGTTTTTCACAAAAAATCTCACAACGACAGCCGTTTTTGTTTGACCTTGTCACAGGTCGACAAATTACTAAACATCACTGACTTATTTCATTTAACATCTTGGATGTTTTCTGAGCAGCTCATACACTTTGCATATTTGCAAGCTGCGATATGAGACCCACTTTATTTGATTTTTCACAGAACATCAGTACACAGATGGACGTTCAAACAGGTGAACCACCTGAGGGGGGCTCCTCTCCTATCTATCCTAGATGGATGGATGGGGGCCTTGGGATTCCTGCCCGTGCTCCCCGCATTTTGGGGGAATCTGCCTCATCGTATGCTAATTACTTAGCTGCTAGGAACGTCCGTCAGGATAAGTGGGAAAATCCCCTGTCATTCTACGACAGGCTAATCTCGGTCTACTCCGGGGGCAAAACTATTCCTGGACTAGAGGAAAATATGGAGTTTAAACGTCTTTTCATTATGAATCTTATGCCTTTTCAAATGAAATGTGTTCATTTCAAGGTTGATTGCAAAAAAGATTCCATGGAAGTGATAAGACAATATGCTGCGTCAGTTTTTGAGGCCGAAATACAACCTAGGATACCATCAGAGGGTTGTACAGGTCAAAAGGTCACATCCCACTCGCAGGAAGTAGTAGAGGTTCCCTCTCCTTCAATGTGCGAGAGGTCACAGGTTTTTCATGATAACAAACAACAGATCAGTTCCAGCTGGACCAGTGACTCAGATCGGTTCACAGGAGGTTCTTCTGCCCCTGCCCCTCAGGTTGAAAACCTTGAGAGGAGCAGAGAACCACACAAGGTAGGTGTTCGCCCTCCAGATGAACCCAGATGGTCCGGATCGAACCAAAAGAGTTCTCTCATGGATCTCACTGTGGGTGAACTTCGAGAGATGTTGATGTCTGGGAACCGTGACCCTTTGAAAAGTGGTCTGTCCCGACATGTACCCACGAGAGGCGGCCCTCCTGCCCCTGCCCCTCGAACTGCACAGTTTGAGACATGCAATGAGTCACACATGCTCCAGATTATGGAAACGGCGCCTCCGCGCGAGATCGTGACTGAGGTTGTGAGTTGTTTGTCAAATGATTTGAATGTTACAGTGGTTGACCAAGCTGACACAACGTGTGACGTTGTCCTTGATGATAACACAAACAACGTTGTTCATCCTGATGTAGCGACGCGCAGCACTGTCTTTTGCAACAACTCGGTGCACACAGTTGACATCAACAACGTCAACACTGACATAAATGCTGACAGCAAACAAATTGCTGATGATCAGCGTCCTGAAAGTCCAGATGCTGACAGCAAACAAATTGCTGAAGATCCACATCCTGAAGGTCATGAGGCAGACAGCCATCATGATGCTGACAGCGACGATGATTACACAGACAGAGTCACGCGTACACAGAAACGTGTGGAAAAACCTGAACGGTTTCTGTGTAACTTTATAAAAAGGGGGATAGCTAAGAGAGCTTACCTGCCACTCACATTGGAAGGGGTCCTAGAGCAAGAAGCACTCCTGGTTAGCGGCTCAGACGTGTCTGTCATGTCAGCCAAACTGTTTGAGGAGCTAAGGACCGCCGCTAACGATGTTGGCAGGCACATACCCTTTGTGAAATACACTTATGGTGAGCAACAAGGCCTCGCAAAGACGAGTACAACCCTAATAGCCATGGTTCACATGCAGATTGGCGAGATGTCACTATACCACCCGGTATATGTGTCTGAACTTGACTCACTCCGGGCTCCATTTGTGGTTGGCCAAGATTTTGTAAATCGTTTTGAAGCGATTATAAATTATGGCAATCAGACAATGTGGGCCACAGTGAGCAGTCCACTGCCAATCGTGGTACCTCCCCAAGGTCAGGACACTGACTGTGTAACAACAGGTACCGCTGAGGTAAAAAAGGATTCCCCAACCGAGACCACAGACCCGGTAAGTGAACCTTCATATACAGGTGAGACGGAGGAGACTCAACAAGTGGACCAGACTCTGGCCCATCACGAGGACCTCCTCTGCGAGCTGACACCTTCAGCGCTCACTGAACCCTACCTACCACCGGTAGAAGAAGGTGTGGAGATCCATGGGTCCCACACCGATGACGCTGTACTGTCCTATGGGACAGATAATTCGGCAAACAGCCAAGCTTGCAGTGAAGTCTTGGTTAGAGGACATCTGAGTCCAGAAGGTGGCAGTCTACAACACGCTGACAGTCACTTGGACTCCATTGTTGCTGATTTTGAGGACCCCTCCTCAAACAAAAGGGGGGCAAACTCACACTTCCTACCACGGGTAGAGGACGGTGTAGAGATCAGAGGATCACACACCGAGAACGCTGTGCTGTCCTCTGGGACAGGTAATTCAGTTATCAGCCAAGCTTTCAATGAAACCTTGGTTCAAGAGCATTTGAATCTAGAACTACTCAGAGATGACATAGTTCTTACAGACTCAAAGAGCACCTCTTCATTCATGAAGTGGGAAGACATACATCACAACGACAGAGACACGCCTGCGACGGCGCCGACAGTTGTGACACACCTGCATTACGCAGAAAGAGGTAAACGTACAGAGGTACGTTGGCCGAGACCTATAAGGTTCCTGTACAAGGTTCCCCATAAACTGCGCGAACAGCTTAAACTAAACAATGGCATCCTAACTCGTGCCCATGGACGGACGTCCACACCCGTGTGCTTGGTCCCTCATGACCACAGGGGGGTGATGTTAGGCCATGCCCATGTCAAGGACAAAGATTTCAATAACCCCACAAACGACAAAGATCTCGCAAACTCACAGACTTCATGGGAAAAGAAGGTCGTCCAAGCACAGGATAGTAAATAAACTAAACAGTTTAAACTATTCTAGTTGCGAAAAGAAACCGTTCCAACTAGAACTTAGAAACGCTAAGCATAAAACCCACAACAAAAACTAACCTTAACAACCGTTTAAATCTGCAGGATTTAATTGACATCGGTTATAAAGCTAAGAACTGTTTTTCTTGTGTGTGACGTTGGAGTCTGACGACCAGAGTGAGTTTGACGTAGTGAAACGTTGTTTTTAGTTGCTTGATTGCTACTTTTGTTGTTATTGAAGTTGTTATTGTTTTCTGAACACTCCCAGCCAAAAGAGGTTTTGATTGTTGATTAGTTGAAGACTTAAATGGATTTTAACTATGCCAACATGCTGTTCATTTTGTTAAAGATCTCAATCTTTGATGAGTCATAGTAGATTAATACTACTTAAGGTACTATAATCTACACTGATCTCCCAATCATTTAGGTAGAACCGATGCGATCGTTTCTATTCTAGATCTATTCATTTTGATGAGTCTCGCCATAGACTTCAAAATTTTTAGGGATTACCAAATCTTGCGTCGTTCGTCTAAAAGACAACAGACATTTAGACCAAACTAGTTTCATTTTTTATTTTAGTTTAACCTAAACTAAATAATGAATGGAGGAATAGTTTGAATGAAGAGGCCTTCGTTAAAGAAGCCCTCCCCATTTCTATAGGTATAGATCCCTATATCTGATTTTTACAGCATTGATCCACCCCTTAATTGGTAATTGTAGCTGATCTAATCCATGATAGCTTACATACCAGGTGCATATAGGTAGAGCCTAATGTAAAATCCCAATCATAAGCCCACCTAAAACCACATAATTGCATGACACATTGAACCAGGGTGGCACCGACTGGAAGCCATCCAGCCTGCAACCTTCGATGTGGGGACCTGCTGATCCAACGTTGGTCTTCAACCTTCATCCAAGGCCCGCCTCCTCTGCTTCAATCGAGGGATCCCCTCTACATGCTGATTAAAAACCATTCTTGCTGATGAAATCAATAACCCCCATCGTTGTGGATTTACCGTTGTGGATTATAAGACTTTGTTTCCAAGGGATCACAGACTCAGTTTTCCATGGGTTAACAGACTATGTTTCCAAAGGATTAAAAGCTTGCCGCAATGGGATTACCTACGAACAGTATGGAATTTCCAAAAACATTATGGGAGTATAATTTTGAACTTTTTTTTGACTTTTTTTCCACTTGCTGGATTACATAGAGGTCAGAGACATTCGGTGGTATCCTTTCGTGTTGGAACTCATCCCCAAGGACAGGCGATGACTTCCAAAAAGGGGGACTGTAGTGATATAGGCCTCTGTCTTGACCTTCAAGTACACCTCTCCACATCTCTCTGAAACTCTAAGTGTTACACCGTCTTGAAGCCCTCAAGGGGACAGATGGACACTTATATATTTTTACAATTATTATGAATTAATGGACACTAATTAATCAGATTGAACTTTCTCTTTAATGTGTGTTAATTCAGAATTGATCTACAGTATATTTTTGTCATTTTTAATGATGATCTGTTACTTGCATGACTGCGACATTCTGCTGGTTTTATTTCTGCAAAAGCAAGCAGGCTCTGTCTCTAAGGCAGAAGTCAGGGTAAGAGCTGTTCTCTGCCTTCTCTTGTTTTGTCTTCAAGCTAGACGCAACAGGACAGGCCATCTGGCCGTTTCGGTAAACAGTTTTCCTGTCTCCGTCAAGAGACTTTCTGCCTATGAGATGAAAATCCATCTCTTATTTTGTTAAAACCAGCCAATAGTTATTAAGAAGGTGGGGAGACCCCACCTCCCCCATATAATGGGCACTTCCTATTTGGAAGTTAGTTTTTGGAGGAGAACTACTGGCAACTGTTTTCTCTTCCCTGGGAAAGCTGGAGTCGGCCCGGTCATTATGTCAACGACCCACGTCTCCGCTAGGATCATAGCAAAGCCTTACTGTGATCCTGTCACTGTTCTGGAAGAATTTGTTTTCTAAAGTTTTATTTTGAAAGTCAGCCTGCGCGCTCGACCGTTGGTCCCTGCCGAGGGAGGCGAGTTCCTCGTATCGTGAATCAGCACACTCACTCACGCTGAAGTCCAACTGGACGGCCACTGGACAAACCCATCCACGTGTGTGTCCACAAACTTCTCCACTCTTGTCTCCAAGAGACGAACCTCCAACAGGTAAAGAGCCGTGGTGTGTTTGAACGTGCGGGAGCCCAGCCAGTCTGCTCGTGTGGGGGAAACGGTGTCACCTAGTCTGGTTCAAAGTAAACAACTTTAGCTTAACTTAGCTCCAGAACTCCTTCCTCCTATTTCTTATTTTTCATAAGCTATTAATCTGTCAAGTTTTGTGCCAACAGTTAAGTTTTAATTGTCTGTTTGTTTTAATTTGAATTCTTGTCAACGTAGTTATTAAATCAGAGCTAATATCGATACAAATGTTAATGTAATTCTTGTGATAGTTTCAATAAAAGGTCTATTCTTTTGGTAGACCAACATAAATTGAAGTCTAAGCGTGAAATTACATTTCTGGCTAATCACATCGTTAGATTTGTTGATTTAATCTGAAAAAGTTGAGACCCCGCACTTTGGTGGCAGTTTGTGCAGATAAAAGTCTGCTCATAGCTGCACGTCTAAACTATAGGTAGTCAGTAAACTGACTAATAACTCCTATATTGTTACACCTGCACGTTTCTAAATTTACACCGCTCAGAAAGAAAAGGCTTTGATTTGACATCGAAATTCCTTTGGTTTGTGATAAATAACAGCGTTTCAGGTTAAACTGTGAGAACGTTCAACGTACAGCGACTCTGGCTTTTGATGGCGTCTACATTTTCAAGGGTAAAATATTAACCTGCGTGAATGGATGATGTGAGAACTGTGCATGTTAATGAAAGTCTGGAGGGAAAATCTGTGAGCTGCTATAAAACGGGACAATGTCAGCCGTGCACTGAAACATGCACACGCTTCTCCCACGTTAAGGTTGGGAAAATGTGTTGACCTTTGTTGTCATTGTCAAAGTTGTGTGATGAAAACGTTTTTGTACTTTCGCTGCTGTCGAGAACTGGTTTGTGCACAGCTTTTGTCTCAAGCGGGTGTGCACCGAGCATTGTGCGACTGGCAGAGCCTCATCGGCGTGGTCGTGTGGTGAAGTGGCTGCAGCGTGCTGCTCTCATTTTCCTTCAACTGAGGAGCAGCTGGCTGAGGCTGTTAGAAAGTACAGCCATCTTCACCGCTGTTCGGAGACACGTTCTTACACCGTGGCCATTTCTCTGTGACAAATTTACAAAATAGCACTTCTCCTCTGTTAACACTACAAATACCCGATGATCCTCCAACTTGTCCATCATCAACTGAAAATAAACATCCACTCCACATCATATGGCATTTTCCTCCTGCAAAAAGAGCTATAAGAATTATAACAAGAATGCATTATTATCATCCAACAAGCAAACTATTCTATAAATTGAAACTATTGAAGTTTTATGATCTGGTGGAATATAATGTTTTTTTATTGATGCATAAAGCACAAAACTACAAACTACCTCTAAATATTCAAAAGCATTTTGTAAAAAGGAAAAGCTGTTACAATCTGTTAAACCACAATATAAAACCAGTTTAAAGGGTCGGTTTACTTTAATACATGGAACAGATTTATGGAATGGTTTGGGAAATGAGGCCAAAAAAATTGAGTTAATGTCTATATTTAAGAAATTGATTAAGTATAAATTCTTAAATAGATATATATAAATGTAAAATTATTAATGTACTAAAAATCGGCAATTGTTATGGGTTATCAATTTTGTTCATGAATAATCATTGTTTGAATTGAGTGTTAAATTTTGATTTAAGAAGGGGCAGATATTATGAGAAGTTTTATTCTTCTTCTGCTTCCTTTCATTTAAAATCTGTTTTTTCTTTCTTTCTATATATGTTTTGTAATTGTTTCTTTTTTTGTTTTAAATTTGAAATGAATAAACTAAATACAAAATACAAAAATACAAAATCCTCTAAAAGTCTGAGTTGTTTCAGTTTGTGTGTGACGTGCGCAGCAGTGGCACAGTTTCTCTTTGATTATAAAATGTACATGAGGAAAAAGAAAAGTCTCAAAAGCACCTGAGAGAAAACAGATGTCTTACGTCTTGTGACGTATGCAGCTATGTGCTAATACATTAGCCTTCAGCACGTTGTTTTGACGGTGTTCACCTAATTTAGACTGGACTCATTGAGAACGCTTGTTCTAAGAGTGTTATTTTTGCCTTCACACTGAAGGAATATTTACAAATTTGCAACGATCCAGGCATGTTTGGTTGTAGACAGCACGGGGGTCATCGTTCAGTATGAGGGGATCCAATAAAAAGCTTAAATTAAATTCCTAACATAATTACCTGTACGTCTGGAATTTTACAAATTAAACAACACAGTGGATGTATTCTGCAGTGTCAACACACATTTTCAGAGTTGACTCATTTTTACTGAGGAACATTAAAATAACAGTTTATTACTGTAAGAGCCGTGACTCACTGCTGTGTTTACAGGAAATAGTTACACAAAAGAACCACAAACATTGTAGTTTATAGTTTTAATCTCTGAAATGAATTGATCCAGCTGAGCTCTAACACAAACAACATCAGACCTCATCACCAGAGTCACTGCAGAGCAGCAAAAAATACACATTTGTGATGGAACAGAGTCTACTGAAGAAGCCATGAACTCACACCTCCTCTGTGAAACTCTCACCTCTAACAACACCCCCAGGTTTCCACCCCACCTCAGAAAACACAGTTCACCACCAGCAGGTGGAAGCTGCAGTTTGTCCTGGATCACATTTTACACACGCACCATCTGTCAACAAACAAAATCTTCTTTAGGATCAATTACACACAGACTATATGTTTTTAGTACATTTGTAATACTATGGGATGTCATTTGTAAAGTTACACAGTCAATAACCAACAGCAATATTTTTGGTTTATTTAGCCTTTCATAAGAAAAAAAGTTTTTTTTTCAAAGTCGTATTTTCACTATGTTATTCATACATTTATGAATGTCATAGTTCCAACCTAAATATTTAATTTACAAGCTAAATATTTAACTTACAAGTTAAACATTTAGTTTGCAAGCCAAATATTTAGCTCCACACTAAATATTTTGTTTACAAACTAAATGTTTATGTCCAAGCTAAATGATGAATTTACAAACTAAATGTTTATGTCCAAGCTAAATGTTGAATTTACAAACTAAATATTTAACTTACAAGTTAATCATTTAGTTAGCAAGCTAAATATTTAGCTCCACACTAAGTATTTAGTTTACAAACTAAATGTTCATGTCCAAGCGAAATGTTGATATTACAAACTAAATATTTAAGTTGTAAGTTAAAATTTTTGTTTACAAACTAAATATTTGACTTACAAGTTAAACATTTAGTTAGCAAGCTAAACATTTAGCTCCACACTAAATATTTAGTTTACAAACTAAATGTTTAACTTACAAGTTAAACATTTAGTTAGCAAGCTAAATATTTAGCTCCACACTAAATATTTAGTTTACAAACTAAATGTTCATGTCCAAGCGAAATGTTGATATTACAAACTAAATAATTAAGTTGTAAGTTAAAAATTTTGTTTACAAACTAAATATTTGACTTACAAGTTAAACATTTAGTTAGCAAGCTAAACATTTAGCTCCACACTAAATATTTAGTTTACAAACTAAATGTTTATGTTCAAGCTAAATATTGAATTTACAAACTAAATATTTAAGTTGTAAGTTAAATATTTAGTTTACAAACTAAATATTTAACTTACAAGTTAAACATTTAGTTAGCAAGCTAAATATTTAGCTCCACACTAAATACTTAGTTTACAAACTAAATGTTTATGTCCAAGCTAAGTGTTGAATTTTCAAACTAAATATTTAAGTTGCAAATTAAAAATTTAGTTTACAAACTAAATGTTTAACTTACAAGTTAAACATTTAGTTAGCAAGCTAAATATTTAGCTCCACCCTTGAAGTCTCTGACAGAAGACACAACAACTGTATGTAATAAAGTCCAGTTGATCTTGAATTGAACGCCTTTTTGATTTAACTTTTGACAGTGTAACTTTACAAATGGCACCCATATAATACAGGCTAATTTAATTCAATAACCCTAATAGCAAAATAACAAACTATTTATATTTGAATACTCTAATTTTAGTAGAGGCAGGGGAGTGGTGGCGCAGAGGTTAGAGGTTAGAGAAGGTGGACTTGTGATCAGAAGGTCGCCGGTTTGACCCCGCTGGACCGACAGCACCAAGAATGTGGGTGGGATAGGTGAAGCACATTGAGATTTTTGTTAATGAAAAGTGCGTTATAAATTAAATTCATTATTATTATTATTATTATTATTATTATTATTATAAGCACCCACACCTGCCTCCACTCTCATTTGCCTCACTCTGGGCCCTTAACCTCCACCTTCTGCTCCCCCGGGTCACCCTAGATGTCAGCTCTCTGCTCCACTCAGAGGGCTGTGGTAGCTCGGTGGTCTGTGGTTGTGTCAGGAAGGACATCTGGCGTAAAAACAATCACCAAGTCTTTGTGTAAGTTAGTTCACTGTGGTGACTCATGAAGAAGAGAGCAGCTGGAAAAAGGGAATAGAAATCAAAATAAAAAAAGCAGAGGCAGTAGTTTTACTACTTATTGCAGGTGTGTGTGAAATAAATACAGTAAATTTAAGAGAACAGCGTACGGCACAGGCACATTATTTGCCCGTTGACAATTTATTATACAGCAATCATGGCTCAGACAAATAAAGACCTTGTATAACATTTGACCTTGTTTTGTGACCTTGGCCTTAAAGCTGGGGTGATGAAAAGTGTACACAACTCTCCGTCTAGTGATGACACAAATGTGTATCAAGTCTGATAAATAATTCTGAGCAGGTCAGAAGTTTTGAGCTGGATAAGAAAAAGTTTATGGATGTATGTACGGATGGATGGAGACAACACTATACCAGAATACGTCGTCCCACCCTGGACGGGCGAATAAAAATGGCTTGTAATGATAGAGAACAAGACATATTGTATTTGCTATATTTTCTTAGAAATCCTAACAAAGAAAATGGCAAGTTCCTTAAAAAAATTTTTTTATGTAAAATATTATGTTTGTACTTATAGTGATCAAGTTTTGAACATTTTAAAGTCAGTTTTCTGATTTTATACTCCCTCCCTGTGTTGTAGAGATAAAACATGGTCGACCATGAGACAAGGCTTTATAAGACGGGAGTGAACTTGATCAGACTGAGCAGAGAGAGAAACAGAACTGAATGACTCTGCTGGCTGTCAGTGCAGAGGCTTGAGGACAACTCTCTTTATATGAAGTCAATGAAGCAAACATGAATAAAAACAATATCTGGCTGTGAACACATAAAGCAAACACTGGACAAATGATTCAACATTTAAAGATTTAATCATGATGGGTTTGGTGTAAAACATCCAACCCCGTGATAATATTTCCTCAGTCTTTACTTCTTGTTTGAGAGGATCTGGGTGTCTTGTGTGTTTTGTGATCCTTGTGTGTTCCTGCTCTCCCTCTTGTAATCCATTCCAGCTCCTGCTTCTGTCACCTGTGTCTCATTACCCTTCCTCAGGTGTTTGTGATCATCCCCTTGTTAGTTCCTAAATATTCTTCATCCTTGTGTTCTGTCAGTTGTCAGTGGGTTTTCCTCCTAAGGCTACAATAAATACGTGTTCTGCTCTCCTGTCATCTCCTTAAAAGTAAGTTTGTGGCTGCCCCATCAGCTGTTTTGTTTTGTAAAATAAATGTAATTTAATTACTTTTACCTTGAAGCCTCCTGTCATCAGCCTGCACATGGTTCAACCAACATTAACATCAGAATCATGTTAGAGTTCTCTTAAGACCTTTTTCAAGATTCAAATATTCTCTGTCAATTTTGGTAAAATGCTCAGGAATTACAGGAAAATCTGTCACTTTTTTCATACAATTTTTCTCTCAACTTTTAGGGTGAAGATAGATTTAGAGAAGACTAAAAGTAAGGAAAAAATAGAGTTGCAGTTTATATATATATATATATATATATATATATATATATATAAATTACAGTTGATACACGCACATTAGTCAACTTTATGAAGCACATATAAAACAGCAGCTGTTACCAAAGGGCTTAACAGTAAACTCAATGGGAGTAATTTCATGGAAAAAAAATTAACAATAAAAATTATGATAGTACTGAAAATTTATTACAAGCATCAAAAGAAAAACATAGAAACGTAGAGCAATAAAATACCAAATCAAGTCACACTCTGTAAAAATCCAGAGGAAACAGATGTGTTTTCAGCAGAGATTTAAAAACATGAAGTGAAGTGGTCTGCCTGATGTTGGGGGGGCAGATTGTTCCAAAGTTTGGGGCCCATGACTGAAAATGCCTGATCAGTGATCACCGCTGAGATTTAATCTTGTTTTTGGCACAACCAAAAGCAGATGATCAGATGATCTCAGGGCCCGAGAAGGAACATTTGGTTCTAGCTCTGAGAGATATGAGAGTGCAAGTCCATTTAGGCACTTAAAGGTTAGCAGGAGAATTTTAAAATTGATTCTAGTACATACAAGGGAGCCAGTGAAGGGAGGATAAAACTGGCAAATTATGCTCAAACCTACGACTTCCTGAACTGAGCTGCAGCATTTTGGACGAGCTGAAAACGCGAAATGGAGATCTGGTTGACCCCAACATAGTGTGTTACAGTATCGGTAGTTCAGTCGAGTAGTTTTTCAAGGTCCGATCAGGAGAACACAGACCTTAGCTCAGGAGAACACAGACCTTAGCTATCTGCCTTAAGTGGAAGAAGCTTCTCTACAGAACAGAGTTGATTTGTTTATTAAACGGCAGAGTCTGAAACCATCCAGAGATTCATAACAGACTGCTTAAGATATAGGGCTCAAAAATCAAAAAAGGCGTTCAATACAGAAACAACTGGACTTTATTTGTAACAGAAAACTAGAAAAATAGGGCTCGAGAGTCAAGATTTACAGGAACAGAAACAGCAATAGAGCTAGGGCTGAACACAATAACATCAGTTTTCTGATCATTAAAACTTTAAAAAATTGAAGCCATCCATGCTTTGATGTTATCAAGACATTTTAACAGAGGGTGAATGGAGCGAGAACTCTTAAGTTTTAAGGGCAAACATATCTGACAATCATCAGCATAAGATTTAAATGAAAGACCCATGTTTTTTCAGGATAGACCCCGAAGGGAGCAGATAAAGTGAAAACAAAAGGTGTCCAAGAATCGAGCCCTGTGGGACCCCACAGGAAAGAAGCACTGACGCAGATGCACTATATCCAACCTTAGCAAAGAAACTCCAGTCACTTACACACACAAACACACACTTGGGATATTTTTTATGGTCCATGTATAGAGAAAAAAAAACATTTTAGCTGGAACTGAGCCCCAGCTCTGAGCTCAACTGATCTTAGTTTAAAATTTTGCTATTAACTATTTGCACTTAACTCTGTTCAGAAAATATCTCATGAATCACTGGATGGATTTTCACAAAATGTTTTGAAGTAACACTACAACTAATGAACTTTTGAAGCCAGTCTCATTCCAGATGGACAACACACCTAACAAACATTAGTAATCAGCACTTTGTCGGTTTTACAAACATGAATCTAAAATTTGAGGTCAGGATCCCATGCAGACCAAAACAAGGCTAAACGTAAGCTGATGGTGTGACATTTTTATGATTACAGTTTTTTAGACAACACAGTCAGAATAGCAAACCGAATACAACTAACGTATCATCATCACAGGGGCCCCACAAGGATGTGTGCTGAGCCCCCTTCTATTCACCCTGCTAACACACGACTGCACACCATCGTACAGCTCCAACCACTTCATCAAGTTTGCGGACGACACAACAGTGGTGGGTCTCATCAGCAACAACGATGAGACGGACTACAGGAACGAGGTGAGCCGCCTGGCCTTGTGGTGCGGACACAACAATCTCACTCTCAACGTGGAGAAGACAAAGGAGATTGTTGTGGACTTCAGGAAGAAGGATGCCCAACATGCCCCTCTGACCATCAACAGCACCGCAGTGGAGAGAGTAGACAGCACCAAGTTCCTGGGAGTGCACGTCTCAAAGGACCTGTCCTGGAGCAGGAACACTGCAGCACTGGCAAAGAAGGCTCACCAGCGTCTCTACTTTCTCCGCAAGCTGAAAAGGGCTGGAGCTTCAACCCCCATCATGAGCACCTTCTACAGAGGTGCCATAGAAAGTGTCCTGACCAGCTGCATCACTGTGTGGTTTGGTGCATGTACTGCATCCTGCCGCAAGAGCCTCCAGCGCATTGTGAGAGCAGCTGAGAAGATCGTGGGCACCTCCTTGCCCTCACTGCAGGACTTACACAGCAAACGCCTCACTCGGAAAGCCCACTGCATGGCAGGTGATCCCACACACCCACTACACAGCTGCTTCAGACTGCTGCCATCAGGGAGGAGACTGAGGAGTCTCCAGGCTCGAACCAGCAGACTGAGAGACAGCTCTGTTCATCAGGCAGTCAGGATGCTAAACACTCTGCCTGCTCTGCCCCCCCTCCCATTTGAACTGCCTTAACACTAAAACTTTCTCACACATTACCACACAACACAAAGATTTTAACACTGGACTCTGTGTCATCAAACGGGTTATTCACTAAACTCTCGGTCATGTGCTCATACAGTTTGCACTACTTCTCATACTTGCACTAATGTTTGTATTACATCACTGCCTATAATCATAATACTGTTTACATTCTCTGTTTACATTTATTAATACTGTTTACTTTTATTACTACTGCTTACATGTAATTACTACTGTTTACATTTACACTACTCTAATATCTACACCACTGCTGGTACATATACAGTGTGCTCTGAACGGTCTTATTTAGGGATGCCCAATGTGCCTTACTGCATATGCCACTTTTTGCCTCTATAACAACATCAACTACTACCTCATACATATACTGTGTACATTAACTCATACGCTGCTTTGCCACTTTGCAAATGTCAATGCTAGAAACCTTTAGTTTATTTTAGTTATACTTTTTATACTCTTTTTTTTATACTAGTATGCAAAAACTCAGGACAGTATTATGTTCATTAAATGTTTAATGTTTTAGTTTTAGAGTTGGTGTAAATTTTCATACTCTTATACCACTATGCAAAAACTCAGGACAGTGTTAGTTTTACTATTTTATGCTTATGTCTATTATTATATGTTTCAGTGTTTCAATGTTTAGATGTTTACTGTTGCACCGAGGGACTGAGAGAAACGCAATTTCGGTCCTGTGTATGTCCTGTACAGTACATATTGCAGATCTGACAATAAAGTTGACTTTGACTTTGACTTTGATTTTATTTATATAATTTTACATTTATCTTCAAAACAGACTTTTTATATTCCAGTTAGAAGAGTATACGCCACAGTAAAGGAGAAAAAAAAAGTTTTGTAATGACTTGTCATGGTTTCATTTTTTTTTAGCATAATTTACATAATTTTTATATTCACTGCAACTCATGGAAACTACCGGTAGTGGGATTCCCAACAATTTTGGGATTATATAAAAAAAAAAAATCATAAAAGCTGTAAGAATCGTAACAATGAGAGCTGCTGCTTCATGTCGTCCTCTTGTTATTAAGAATTCCTCCTTCGTGCATCACAGCCTGTAAAGAGGAATGGTCTCGAGGAGCTAAACAACCTCCAGTTGTCAGATGGACTCTGCATAAATGCATATCATTAAAGAAGCTGACGCATGTTCCAGAGAAAGAGATGGCCTCCTTCTGTCTGCCTGCCTGGAATGAGTACACGAAGGTCAAGAAAATAAAATAATAAATCAGCAGGTAAGACCACACCTGCTGCTGTTGAAGCCGCAGTAGGACAGGACGTCATAATCCTCCATCCACTTCTAATCACTCCTCGATGGACCTTTAGACAGCCGCTCCATTTCCAGTGGAGCCTCTGAAGTCCTTAAAGTGATGAGGGATTAATTAGATTAGCGTGCTTGCTAATGAGGATGTGATGTAAATGGACAGCAGCATAATGTTAGCACAATGTACTTATTAAGTGCCACATTGGTGAGGACAGGTTGAGTTGTGGACGCCACCGTGTTCTGAATAAAACATGAGCCTGCGCCCGAGTTGGCAACAACTGAATGATGCTGGTTGGTTTGAGTTGTTATTTTTAGCTCGGGTGCTTCCAGAAATAGAACTGATGTTTGCACCGCAGCGCTCTGAAGCTGAGAGCGTTTGCTCAAGTGTGATGGAAGCATTTGCATGCACGTTCTTCACACATGAAGCAGAGCTGCAAGATGGTCTTCATGAATGATCTGAGTGCAAAGTGAAGTCAGGCGAACGTCAGCATGGGATTTATGAATGAACAATGAAGACTATGTTACAGTATGTACAACCTCGTTCTAAAAGCTGCTAGAGTTTTTGGAGGAAACGTTCCATTATTTTCTGGTGGAGGATGCCAGCTGTTCAACGGTCCTGGCTCTTCTTTGTCAGGGGTTTGTTTCTCGATGCACCAACGTTTCAGTTGTTGAGAGGTCTGGACTGCAGGTGGACTCTTCTACTGTGAAGCTGCTGCTGTAACACATGCAGTGTGCAGAGTTGTCATGCATGGTCTTCCTAAAGTGTGGTCTGGATAGCAGCAGATGTTTTAAATCCTGTTTATTCTTTCTGTATTGAAGGGGACTTTCCAGATGTGTAAGCTGCCCATGCCAGCACAAATGCACTGGGCTGTTGAGCTCAACGTTTCTGGATGGTGTTCTCGCATGGCTTCTTCTTTGTACCATACCATACCATAACATACCATTTTATTTATAAAGCACTTTCAACAGGAACAAGTCCAAACCAAAGTGCTGAACAAACAAACAAGCAACAGGCAACACAGACAATGAAGTACAACACGAAAAACATAAAAACATTGCAGATCATAAATAAAACGATCCAATACAAATCAGCTGGCATTGAAAGCGATGGAGTAGTAGTGAGTTTTTAACCGGGATTTGAAAACCGAGAGGGAGGGGGCCTGTTTGATGAGCAGCGGTAACTCGTTCCAGAGTCTTGGGCCTGCTACAGAGAACGCCCTGTCACCCCTGCGCTTAAGGCGAGTTTCTGGAACTATTAAGAGTACCTGATCCTCTGACCTCAAAGCACGTGGAGGGACATATGGGTGTATCAGATCCGAGAGATAGGCGGGGGCGAGACTGTTCAGCGATTTGTAGACATACATGAGAATTTTGAATTGGATTCGAAGATGAACCGGTAGCCAGTGAAGGGAGGCCAAGACTGGTGTAATGTGCTCTCTTTTGCGTGTGCTGGTTAAAAATCGGGCAGCTGCGTTCTGAACCAGTTGTAATCGTGCAATGGTGGCTTGACTGACGCCAAACAGAAGTGAATTGCAGTAATCAAGCCTAGATGTAATGAATGCGTGAATCACTGTCTCCAGGTTGTTTTTTGATAATATGGGCTTCAGCTTAGACAGACGCCTCAGCTGGAAAAAACAGGATTTGACGATCATGTTTACATGACTGTTGAGTTTCATGGAAGGATCCATTATCACTCCCAGATTTGTGACTTTTTGTTTTTCGGACAGGGGTAGAGCAGAAAGGTCAATGCAGTGGTTCGAGGTTGTGTCATTGGGAAGGAACAATATGGCTTCAGACTTCTTATCGTTGAAGCTTAAGAAATTTAAAGCCATCCAGTCCCTGATGTCAGCCAGGCAGTCGAGCAGAGGTTGAATAGAGCCTGTACCATTTTGTCTTAGGGGGAAGTAAATTTGACAGTCATCAGCGTAGAAGTGGAAGGGTATATTGTGTTTCCGGAAAATAGCACCGAGTGGCAGCAGGTATAAGGAGAACAAGAGAGGACCCAGGATGGACCCCTGCGGAACCCCCCATTTAAGAGCCGCCACTGCAGAAGTAAAATCATTGATGGACACACAAAAAGACCTGTCAGAGAGGTAGGATCTGAACCAGTTTAGGGCTGATCCTGAGATGCCCACCCACTGCTCCAACCTAGCAATGAGGATCTCATGGTCGATGGTGTCGAAAGCGGATGTGAGGTCCAATAGGACAAGCAGCACAGAGTCACCAGTGTCTGTGGATAGGAAGATGTTGTACTGGAGCGTCAACCAGTATTTTTGGATGGGATAGGGATCAGGGTTTACAGACAATGATGTGTGGAAGTGTTCCTGAGCCCGTGCAGTGACGTACAGAACAGAATCAGACGTTTTTTTAACGCAGTGCAGCCTGAGGGTCTGAAGATCCTGAGCATCCAATAATTGACTTTCAGTCTTGTCCTTGGAGCTCAGAGATTTCTCCAAATTCTGAAAATCTTTTGTTATTTTTTATAAACTATAGGTGATGGGATATAAAGTCTTCACAAATTTCATGACTTTTAGACAGTTTTTCACAGCCTGTTGAACCCTGCTCGTCTTTATTAACGAGAGATTCAGCTTCTCTACATACCCTGTGTCCTCTTCCTGACCTGTTGATAATTAATCAATTTTTTAAAAATGCCCCTCCAGTTGTTTCTTTTTCAAACTTCTGACATCTATACAGTAGTTCCCTTTCAGTCGGTTCACTACGGTGCAACACATAATGTATGGGGAATTGGGAATTTGCGCGTTCCCCTGTGAAGTTTCTTTCAACACGCCTGACAAGGCCAATGAGACTTCTGCATGACCAGGAGGCTCCGCCCCCCTGGTATAAAGCATGCAGTACGGCTCCCATCTTATTGCACTTCACCTCGCTTCAACCTGAACTACGCGGGACCCTTGTACGTGACTGAACTGCCCGACCGGAGGTGAGCACGCGCTCTGCCTAGGGCGTCACTACAAGACTTTTATCCTGCGAACACTAAGTTTAACGCTGCTAACTAAGTTTCCCTCACGTTTAGCCTAGCTAACGTTGAATTTTGTAGCTGTTTCATAGACCTGTTTAGCCTAGCTAACTGGCTCACGTGCACCTCCCTGTTTAGCTAGCTAACTGGAAGGCCGAAGACTCGAATAGCACAGCGAGAAAAATAAACTGCGAACCTGTTTAGCTCCGCTAACTGGTGAGAAACAGCTTCTTCTCTCGACATGGCACCGGAGAAGAACAAGAGGAAATCGAAGGCCCCAAGCAAGGCTAGTAGACCGGGAAGTCCTGGGTCATGGCCATGCCCGAGCACATGTGGATTCTTCATCTCAGCGACGGACACACACGAAGCCTGCCCGATGTGCCTCGGCATGTAACATGCTAAGGCGGCTCTAGCTAACCCGGAGTCCTGTGCACACTGCAGCCAGCTCAACACACAATTTGGGAAAGACGTGTGGAGTTCTTAACCAAAGCGATGGGGAACTCGAGCGCGGCGAAAGACCCGCTTCTGTCCGAGACGCTCAGACCGTCAGCAGAGCAGGAGTCTGATGAGATGGATGACGGAGGAGCTCAGAGATTTCTCCAAATTCTGAAAATCTTTTGTTATTTTTTATAAACTATAGGTGATGGGATATAAAGTCTTCACAAATTTCATGACTTTTAGACAGTTTTTCACAGCCTGTTGAACCCTGCTCGTCTTTATTAACGAGAGATTCAGCTTCTCTACATACCCTGTGTCCTCTTCCTGACCTGTTGATAATTACCGTATTTTCCGGTGTATAGGTCGCACCTTTTTATGGTTTTTTCAAGGCCTGCGACCTATACTCAGGTGCGACCTATATATGGCTTGTTATCACTTTCGGTGAAACAAATTTTAAATCCAGCTCATTTCACAATTACGTTCATTTATTAAGGAAAAGTTCAGCTCAGACATATATTTGCTATAATTTTTATCAAACAAATAATTGTTTTTAAGTGTTAATCTTCTTAAAAGCCTTGCTGTGCGCTCCTGTGGCAGACATTTGCAGCAGAGCTAAACGTAGGTGCGACCTATACACCAGTGCGACCTATCTAGGGATTTTTCCAATCTATTGGTGATAATTGGACAATGCGACCTATACACAGGTGCGACCTATACACCAGAAAATACTGTAATCAATTTTTTAAAAATGCCCCTCCAGTTGTTTCTTTTTCAAACTTCTGACATCTATACAGTAGTTCCCTTTCAGTCGGTTCACTACGGTGCAACACATAATGTATGGGGAATTGGGAATTTGCGCGTTCCCCTGTGAAGTTTCTTTCAACACGCCTGACAAGGCCAATGAGACTTCTGCATGACCAGGAGGCTCCGCCCCCCTGGTATAAAGCATGCAGTACGGCTCCCATCTTATTGCACTTCACCTCGCTTCAACCTGAACTACGCGGGACCCTTGTACGTGACTGAACTGCCCGACCGGAGGTGAGCACGCGCTCTGCCTAGGGCGTCACTACAAGACTTTTATCCTGCGAACACTAAGTTTAACGCTGCTAACTAAGTTTCCCTCACGTTTAGCCTAGCTAACGTTGAATTTTGTAGCTGTTTCATAGACCTGTTTAGCCTAGCTAACTGGCTCACGTGCACCTCCCTGTTTAGCTAGCTAACTGGAAGGCCGAAGACTCGAATAGCACAGCGAGAAAAATAAACTGCGAACCTGTTTAGCTCCGCTAACTGGTGAGAAACAGCTTCTTCTCTCGACATGGCACCGGAGAAGAACAAGAGGAAATCGAAGGCCCCAAGCAAGGCTAGTAGACCGGGAAGTCCTGGGTCATGGCCATGCCCGAGCACATGTGGATTCTTCATCTCAGCGACGGACACACACGAAGCCTGCCCGATGTGCCTCGGCATGTAACATGCTAAGGCGGCTCTAGCTAACCCGGAGTCCTGTGCACACTGCAGCCAGCTCAACACACAATTTGGGAAAGACGTGTGGAGTTCTTAACCAAAGCGATGGGGAACTCGAGCGCGGCAAAAGACCCGCTTCTGTCCGAGACGCTCAGACCGTCAGCAGAGCAGGAGTCTGATGAGATGGATGACGGAGGAGCAATGACCTGGGGGACCAGATGGCCTCCTCCAAAACGAGGAGGAAAAAGAGGACATAAGGACCGGGTTCGACACGCTTGACACGCGGCTGTTGGACGAGGTCTCTTTAACGGCCTCTGGCGACATGTCAGACGACGAAACAGAGCAGGAGGACGAAGAGGAAGCTGAAGACTTTTCTCAGGGAGCTGCGGCGGCACCAGTCGAGGCGGACGGCTCCATCCCAACTCTGTTCGACCTGTGCCGCAGGGCGGCCGAGTTCCTGAAGGTGCCGTGGCCTACACCCCCACTATGACAACAACAGACGACAACAGACGAGGTTGGCGGGCAACTATTTTCTCCCAAAGCAACAAGCCTCGGTGAGACACAAAATGCCGGTGTTCTCGGACTTTTTAACCAAGCTCACATGGTTGTGGTTGTTACCCAGAGCACTGCTGTCCCTCCCTTTCTTCCAGTTCCTGGACGTGGAGAACATGGAGCCAGCAGGACTGTCCCACATCCCCTCGATGGACGAGACATTGGCAGCACTCCTGGTGCCTAAAACCTCAGCCTCCAAACCCACGCTGTCCAGCAAACAATGCCACTTTTCAGCGCTGCAGCTGGAGAAGATTTACCGTGCTCAGTGCCTCGCAGTCGGCGCATTTTACACAGCCTCCATGCTGCAAGCGTACCAGGTGGAGAAACTGCAAGAGCTGCAGGAAACCGCAGCATCAAAGAAAGGGGCGGCAGAAACGTTGGAGGAAGCCTGTAGGACTGCAGACTTCATCCTCCGCCTGACGGGCATAGCAGCCATCGCACAGGGTAAGTGCATGGCAGGAGCGGTTGTCGCACAATGACACCTGTGTCTCACCCTAACTGAACTGCCATAGAGCCAGCGCTCAGCTTTCCTCCATCAAGCAATGGAACCTGCAGGTCTGTTTGGAGGGGCTCTGGAGAAGATCCAGAGCCGATGTGACCAGAGGAGGAAGCAGGAGGAAGCCCTGCGTGAGAGCATGCCCAGGAGCAGGGCCGGCCCAAGCATCTTTGGGGCCCTAAGCAAAATTTGGATGGGGGCCCTCTGTTTCTACTAATAATGTGAAATACTGCAATCAACGGTCAGATGGTTTTATCATTCTCCCACCTGATAAAACGTATTGCAACTCTGACAGTCCTTTTTAATGTATATATGTAATTTATTGCAGGGGTGTCAAACTTATTTTAATTTTGGACCACATCAAGTTCATGAATGTCCTCAGAAGGCCAGACATGGCAGAATGTATTGATAAAACTGCCTTTGAATAAACTGGTAAACTCACACTTTCTAAAAATAAAAAATAAAAACTTCACCCATCATGCCTTTTGGGGAAGGAAAAGGTATCCTTAATAGGCAGTGCTCCTCTCATCACCTGCTCAGTTCTGTTTACATCTGAGAGTGTAGTGGACATGACCGTGTCCACTTTGATACACCTGTGTATTTTTGAACTGTTCCAGAGATGACCTTTACTGACCTCTCAGTAAAACAAGACATTTACTACAAATTATTCCACTAGTTGTAATCTGAGAATATAGTCACCAAAAGAGACTATTTCTATCTTTGATTTTATTCTAATGTAATCAAAAGAATAACTTTTGTCATTTTCATGATATATGTTATATGCTGTTATTCTTTAAATGTGAAACATCAATGTGTCATTTCTGCAAGTGAAAAGGTGTCAAAGTTCAGCTAAAATGTCAAACTGACTTATACTGAAATTGTTTTTGTCGAGTTTCAGCTAAAACTCTCATCTAGCGTCTGAAAGTCTCTCACTCAGATACTTTTCCTAAACAATTTCCTTCTCTGCGCTGAATTTCACCTTGAATAGTGATAACAAGTGGACCAATGAAAAAGAGACAAGTTTCACTCCTCTCTGATTCTTCTTTAAGTTCTAAGCTGTTGCTGGAACTGTAGAGTCTGCTGGGAACCTCAAAAGAGATGTGAACCTTTCCCAAAGAGCTGGGTGGACGTTTAGTCAAGAGCTAACGACCTTCGTCTTTAGCTAGGACTGATAACCTGCTGTTATGAGTCCACTTCGAATGAGCGTAAGCTCAAAACTTTGTTATTCCTTCCTGGAATAAGTTTATCTTGAGCCAAAAAACCACGACTGCCACGGCTTCTGCCGACGAAAGCAAGTATCACCGACACCGACAAGGTAAACACGTGTGGAGTCCAGCTTGGACTTGCGGGACCGACGACTCGTCAGTCCAAGGCTGATCACAGCTCTTTACCAGAACCAAGGCGGACGTCTTAAGGTAAAGGAGCAGCTGTTTGCTTACTGGAGGTGTGATGATATCTTAGCTGGACGCGTATGGAAGAGTGTCATCTGGTTTCATAAATGCAAGATAAACTTCCTCTCTTAACCTCCCAATTCCTCTTAAATCTTTCCTTATCTCCATTTCTAAGCTGGAAACTATTTAAGTTAAAGAGCCCTCAGACTAAATATGTTTAACACCCTGTATTTAGGTCTGTTGTGTTGTAATTTAACTGTGCTGACGTTTTAAATTACAAGAAAGTGAAATCATGTCAATCAAGTGTAATGGTGTTAATTTAGTTGATTTATTTTAAATAAATGATAGTGTCTATATCACAGAAATATTGGGTAAACTGAAAAAGAAAAGAATCCATGAAATTACTATTCAATCTGAATAAGTAAATTAATTAAGGATAAAGAGGTCAGCTTAATACTGACCTCTGTTAAAATCCTTTACATCTGGGTAGCACTATATGTGTTTAAAGACACAATATAGGGTCTCCCTCATGTTCCCTTCAAGAGGAAAGATGGCCACTCAGCTGGGTCCATTGGCAGAGCTGATGATCCTTGGTGTGGCTCAGACTTTGATGTGGAAGCTTCTGAGAAAGAGACCAAAGAAAGATGATGATTAATAATAACATAAAAGGGCAGAAAATATTTGCGATGTACATAACTTAATCTGAAAATGATCTGGAGCACAGAGGAATTATACAAGATGTTTTGCTGTTAACTTACCAGGTAGTGCAGCAGTAGTTACAGACACAGACGAGACAGTGGGCACAGAAGATGGGGATGCTAGACTTAGCTCTGCAGAGGACGGAGATGGACCTAAGATGAAAACAAACAAAAAATTGTTATGTTAGATGTCATATCACATTTACAATTATGTTGCTTACTTTTTTAAATAAAAAGTTCAACTATTCTTATACCAGTGTGGTTTTGCTTATAATAAAAAGGAATCTGCCAGTACACAAACTGAAATTTATTTTTTTGAAATTGTAAATAATTTGGTTGTCTAAGTGTCTGATTTTAGAAATAATATCGGAATTATATCTCAAGATGGTTAAACAATTATATGATAGAGGTTTTGCTTACCAGGTAGTTCAGCAGTAGTTGCAGACACAGATGCGACTGTGGTCATAGAGGATGCTAGACTCAGCCCTGCAGAGGATTGAGATGGACCTAAGATGAAAATAACAAAAAATGTAGTTGTGTTAGATGTCACATCATACTTATAATTATGTTGTTCACTTTTTTATGAAAAAGTATAAAAATACTTTCATACTTTGCTTTTTTTGCTTGTAGTAATAAAACAAATCAGCCAGTAAAACTGAAATTTTCTTCAGACATGTTTAAACAATATTTGTTCCTCTAAAAAGTCCTTTACAGTATTTTCTGCTTGCGTTGTAAATAAAAAATTTACGAGTTAGTTTAGGAATTATAAAAAGGATGTTATGCAGTTAACTTACCAGGTAGATCAGAAGTGATTGTAGTGGGCACAGAGGATGGGGTGCTACACTTAGCTCTGAAGAGGACAAAGATGGACCAAAGATGAAAAACATACATATGCACATACATTCCTTGCATACTTTCATTACAGACTCTGGAGTGTAATTACTATAACTAAAAATTAATTGTATGCTACATGGGGAGTCTTTTTCTTACCTGATGCACTGCCCACAGCTGAGCCTGGTAATGTGGACTGGCATGTCAAGTCAAAGTCAAAGTCAACTTTATTGTCAGAACTGCAATATGTACAGGACATACACAGGATTGAAATTGCATTTCTCTCAGTCCCTCGGTGCAACAGTAACCATTTAAACACTAAAACACTGAAACATTTAATAAACATAAGCATAAAATAGTAAAAGTGTAACACTGTCCTGAGTTTTTGCATAGTAGTATAAAAGTATGAAAATTTACACCAACACTAAAACACTAAACATTTAATGAACATAAGCATAAAATGAAATAATAAAAGTGTAATACTGTCCTGAGTTTTTGCATAGTAGTAAAGTATAAAAAGTATATCTATAAAATAAACTGAAGGTTCTAGCATTGACATTTGCAAAGAGTGGCAAAGCAGCATATGAGTTAATGTACACAGTATATGTATGAGGTAGTTGATGTTGGTATAGAGGCAAAGTGGCATATGCAGTAAGGCACATTGGGCATCCTTAAATAAGGCTGGTCAGAGAATACTGTATATGTATCAGCAGTAGTGTAGATATAAAAGTAGTGTAAATGTAAACAGTAGTAATAAATGTAAACAGTAGTAATAAATGTAAACAGTAGTAATAAATGTAAACAGTATTAATAAATATAAGTCAGAGTCAGAGAGTCTTAATGGTCATTTGCACCGCATGTGGTACATGTGATGAAAACTAGATTATGTACAAAGGGTCCCAGTTACATCCAACAACAATGCAAGAGAAAAACAGTAATAACATCTAGGATTAACTAAGAAAAACATCAACTAGTAATACACTGCCCTAATGTAATAGAAAAACATCATTATAAACAGCAGCACGAACACGAGTCTGTATGAGCAGATGGTCACAGATGAACACAGCAACATGAAACAGATCAGCAGCAACAAGAAAACAGATCAGCATCAGCATGATGTGATATTTTGCAGTGTTTATTCGTGTTGATTATTTATTCATGAGTCTAACAGCCTCAGGGTAGAAGCTGTTCCTCAGTCTAGTGGTTCTACATTTGATGCTCCTCAACCTCCGTCCTGAGGGGAGTGGGGCAAAGAGTGTGTGTGCTGGGTGAGTGGGGTCTTTCATGATGCAGGTGGCTCTTTTCCTGCATCTGGAGGTGTAAATGTCTGTGATGGTGGGGAGACTGACTCCAACAGACTTCTGTGCAGCCTTCACCACTCTCTGTAGAGCTTTCCTCTCTGCAACTGTGCAGCCTCCATGCCACACGTTGATGCTGGAGCACAGGATGCTCTCCACTGCACACCTGTAGAAGGAGGTGAGGACTGGGCTGCTCAGACCAGCTCGTCTCAGCCGTCTGAGGAAGTAGAGTCTCTGATGACCTTTCTTGATCAGGCTGGTGGTGTTGTTGCTCCAGCTGAGGTTATCATTCATGTGTACACCCAAGTATTTGTAGCTGGAGACCACTTCCACTGCAGATCCACTTATGTTCAGTGGGGTGTGGGTGTGTTTGTTCCTTCTGAAGTCCACAATCATCTCCTTTGTCTTCTTCACATTCATGTGAAGGTTATTCTCTTTGCACCAGCTCTCCAGGTGTTCCACCTCCTGTCTGTAGCTGGACTCATCATTGTTTGTGATGCATCCCACCACCGCTGTATCATCTGCAAACTTAACAATATGACAGCCTGGATGTGTGGCTGTACAATCATATGTGAGCAGAGTGAACAGAAGAGGGCTCAGCACACATCCTTGAGGAGAGCCAGTGCTGAGGGTAATGGTGGAGGAGGAGAAGTTGTGGATCTTCACGGACTGTGGTCTGTTTGTTAAGAAGTCTAAGACCCAGTTACAAACGGAGGGGCTTAGTCCAAGTGTGGATAGTTTGTCTATCAGAGTTTGGGGGATCATGGTGTTGAAGGCAGATGTGAAGTCCACAAAGAGCATGCGCACGTATGAGTCCTTCTGATCCAGGTGGGTGAGAGCAGTGTGGACCACAGAGGAGATGGCGTCCTCTGTTGATCGGTTCTCGCGGTATGCATACTGATGAGGGTCCTCGTTGATGTTGACGGTTGTCTTGATGTGGGACATGACCAGTTTCTCAAAACATTTAGCGACTATCGGGGTGAGGGCCACCGGTCTATAGTCATTCAGACCAGTCACTGTGGAGCTCTTTGGGACTGGGATGATGGTGGCGGTCTTCAGGCAGGTGGGAACTGACTCCAGTGCAAGTGAGGTGGTGAAGATGTCAGCCAGCACCTCACAGAGCTGGTCCGCACATTCCTTCAGAACTTTCCCTGGGATGTTGTCTGGTCCGGTTGCTTTATGAGGGTTGATCCTTCTGAGACTGCCTCTCACTTCTGCTGCGGTCACTCTGAGATGCTCTTCATCTGGTGATGAGGTGAGTCTGGTGCTAGCTGGTCTGTTTGGGTCTTCAAAACGTGCATAAAACTTATTGAGGGCATCAGGCAGAGATGGGTCCTTGGGGCATTGTTTGCTCTTGCCTTTGTAATCTGTTATGCATTTGATGCCCTTCCACATGCTCCGTGGGTCTTGTGAGGTGAACTGACCCTCGATTCTCTGTGCATATGTGGCCTTGGCCTTCTTAATGCCAGCAACCAGTTCTTTCCTGCTCTTTCTCAGTTCCTCTGTGTTTCCAGACTTGAAGGCAGTGTTCCTGGCTGCCAGCAGGGTGCGGACCTCTTTATTTAACCAGGGTTTTGTGTTGGGGTAAAATTTAACATATTTTTTATGGATACGTTTTCACAGCATGTGCTGATATAACCCAGCACTGAAGTAGCATATAAGTCTAGGTTCACTGAGTTTCCATCAGCTGCTGCCTCTTTGAAAACAGACCAGTTTGTATTTTCAAAGCAGTCTCTCAGCATGGGGAGCTATGTTGGAGCCAAACTTTTATTTCTCTTTGTTCCGGCTTAGAGCGTCTGAGTGGAGGAAGCTGTGCTGGTACCAAGAGCAAAGAGGAGTGGTCAGAAGCCCCGAGCAATGGGCGTGGCTTCACCGTGTATGCCCCCTTCACATTTGTGTAGACTTGGTCAAGCGTTTTATTTCCTCTTAATGCTGTGGAAACGTGCTGATTGAAGAATGGGCCTCATGCACAAACCGTTCGTACGCACAGATATGTGCTTATCCTGTGCGTACGAGTGATTTAGGATCATTTGTGGCATCCAACAATGTTTTCGTATCCTAGGATTTTTCTCAGATACGAACAAAATGTACGTGTGGTCCAGACCTGTCGTATATTTTAGGAGCGTCAGTCTGCTGTTATCCAGACGGTCTTTTCTCCACTAATAACTTATATTTCGTTATTTAGAAAATATTTTGAGTTTAAAAACAATTAAATGCAACCACATTGGTTTAATTAAAGCGGATTCAACACCCCCCCCACACGTCCACCACCCTGCGCCACCCGCGCGTGACCCCCCGCGCCACTCATGTCGACCACCTGTGCCACGCAACGCGCCTCGCGCAACCATGCGCGCCACTGTCGACACACACACACACACACACACACGCACCGCAGAGAAAAAGCGAAACCAGCTTATTCAGTCGTTTCATGTCATTTTTTATTTAAGCTGCCTGTTGACTGCGGGCGCACTGTCATCTGTGTTCTGAGTGTGGATCATCGCGCGTCTTGCAGTCAGTCTGCTCATCCATGATCTCGCAGACTGACCACCTCCTGTCCGTGCTGCGGCGAGACGTTTGTTTGAAGCCATTTTCAGATCAAACCATTTATTCTTGATTTCTGATACTGTACGACCCACGGGAGACACAGCATGCACTACAATATTAATATGAAGTTAACTGTAGTTTCGAGACATTTTAAAATGCTTCTGTTCAAAAACACATCCGACACTTGCGGGGGGTGGGGGGGGGCAGCGGTGCGCTCTTCTGAATGAGTGAAACTAATGTAACACAGTACACTAAAATTAGAGATATTTGACCATCCGACACCTGCGGGGGGGTGGGGGGGTAGCCACAGCGCCACTGAGAGCAGATCTCCGAACGCGTGAAGTTCTCCTTTTACTTCTTGAGTTTGAATGAATGGACACTTCCTGCTGTCAGAAGGCAGGAAGCGTGGCCTTATATGGTGTTTTGAGGGGTGGAAATTATGTAAATTACCTTCACGCGAGCACGCGCAGGTGAGTAGAACAGGTGGAATTCATCACCTTTAAGCAGCCCGTTTACACGCTTTTCCTGTGGATAGAAGACTTTGTTGGTTCTGACGTGGCATGTTCGTACGAACGCTTCGTACGAACAAAAGTAGGAGAAATATAGGATAAGAATAAGAACATTTTCGTGCATGAGGGCCATTGGGAGGGAGACCTTTAAATCCACATGATTGAAGTCACCTGAAACAATGAAGAGCCCCTTTGGATATTTACATTGCAGCGGTGAGTAAGTCATGAATTTCTCCCTGGGCGACATTAGCATTAGCATCAGGGGCTATGTAAATAACAGTGATTAAGATCACTGAGTAGTCACGGGGTAGATAATGAGGACGGCACCTTACTGTGATCAACTCCACAGCAGCTGAGCAAAGCCTTTTGATCACAGCACAGTTTGAGCACCAATCTTTGTGCACGTAAATACAAACACCGCCGCCTTGTGTTTTTTCCGTAGTCTCTGTGCACCGGTCCGTTCTGAAAAAGAGTCTGTCATCCAGCTCATAAACAGAGTCCGGTGTATCCTTAGAGATCCACGTTTCCGTGAGGCAGAGCACAGAGCACCTCCTCATTTCCTCCGACGCTGTTACCCTCAGACGGAGCAGATCCATTTTGTTGTCCAGCGAGCGTACGTTAGACAGAAAAAGAGCCGGCATCGGGGGTCTCCCGGTTTTAGCGTCTGCCCGCAGTCTCGCCATAATTCCTGCTCGGCAGCCCCGCTTCTGACCTCGGGAGCACCGCTTCCTTTTCTTTCCCCTGGAGTGTGAACCGGAGCGCATCTGCTTCCAGAAAGATGTCCTTAAAAGCCCCATTCTGCCGAGCTCTGATTTGAGTTCGTTGCTGATATCAGCTGTGCCCTGTGGTAAATCCGTTCCAATTCTTAACAATTCAGTTCGGCTATAATTCACCCGCAAAAAAGCGCAGAGTCGGGTACAAAAACACTATTAAAATTACTAAAAACTAGGGATGAACCAGGAGCCTATGAAGCTGCAGCCGGTCTGAGCGCGGCCATCTTGGGAGACAACAGTAAACAATGAATGTAAACAGTAGTATGACTATAGGCAGTGATGTAATACAAACATTAGTGCAAATATGAGAAGTAGTGCAAACTGAATGAGCACATGACCGAGAGTTTAGTGAATAACCCGTTTGATGACACAGAGTCCAGTGTTAAAATCTTTGTGTTGTGTGGTAATGTGTGAGAAAGTTTTTTGTGTTAAGGCAGTTCAAATGGGAGGGGAGGCAGAGCAGGCAGAGTGTTTAGCATCCTGACTGCCTGATGAACAGAGCTGTCTCTCAGTCTGCTGGTTCGAGCCTGGAGACTTCTCAGTCTCCTCCCTGATGGCAGCAGTCAAAGCAGCTGTGTACAGTAGTGGGTGTGTGGGAGCTGATTCTGTACTGACAAAATATTTTAACCGTGCTCTTGCAGAATTTCACACAACATAAGTTTGTGTAAAAATTGTTTATTTTAGTCACATAAATTATCATGCTCAACAGTCCACAACATATTGCCAACTCAAGCATAGCTAGTAAGCAGTTATTAAGATGACTGATGTAAAACATTTGGCTAGCAAATGTTATGTATTGTGAAGTTTTAATCATTGCTATCAAGCGTTAGCAAAAACGCTATTTTGAGCCAACAAAAAAAATGATAAAGTGCCAATCAACTCACATAAAATTAAAACTCAGTTATTAACAAGACTCAGTTATTATCTTAACGACCGACTTAAGTGATCATTTACCAATTTTCACAATCTATAAAAATGATCAAAACATCACAAAAGCAGTCACAATGAAGAAAAAGATCATAAACACGTCAAAAAAAGTTTTGGAAAAATTGAAAGAGGATCTAGATAAACAAGACTGGAATGATGTGTATGTTGATGATGCAAACAGAGCATATGATGAGTTTATGAATATCTTGGAAGCTCTGTATGAAAAGAATTGTGTGCAAACAAATTACACAAAGAGAAATACGATTGATCAACCATGGATGACAAAAGGGTTGAGAAATGCTTGTAAAAAAAAGAATTATTTGTATTCATGTTTCTTGAAATTGCGAAGTCAGAGCGCTGAAGAAAAATATAAAAAGTATAAAAATAAATTAGTAGGGATTATAAGGAAACATAAGAAAGAATATTATAGTAAATTATTAGATAAAAGTAATGGTGATATGAAAGCAACATGGCGAGTAATGAATAGTGTCCTGAAGAATCATAAAGCAAAAACTGGTATTTCAAAATATTTTGTAAAAGACAACGATGAAATTCATGATGAAAATGAAATTGTAAATGGATTTAATCAATATTTTGTGAATGTTGGATCAAGCCTTGCAGCTAAGATACCAAAAGTAGATAAAAATGTGATCCACTCAATTACAGGTTGTGCAAATAGTATT
>JBBPBX010029000.1:0-36169 GCA_038048925.1 Garcialebias charrua | reverse complement strand
AGTATGTTTCATGGGCATCATAGAGACATTGAGAGAAGGCCTGCAGTTTGAGATGCGAGTGTTTTGGGAGATAATAAGGCTGTTTGTTCTCAGGGTAGAGGGGAAAAATTTTCTTAGCCACAATTTAAAAACACATTAAAAAGCATTCTTAAACTTTGACCAAACAATCTCTAACAGTCAACCTGTGGATTCAACATCTCTGGTTCAGTATTAAGTTCCTTCTGGCCACTCTCCAACTTACTTACCTTCAACTCACCTCCACTCAAATTCTTTGTCAACCGCTGCTGACTGTTCCTGGAATCTATCATTCTCCTCTTCATTCCTACTGTGACAAACATCAGAAATAAAACCCATTTCCTCCTGAAATTAACCCAAATTTTTCAAACCGTCATCAGTTACTTACCTGTCTACTGTTACCATACAAAAATATCTCTTCATGAACATTGTAAATAAAACCCTTTATATTTTATGAATGTACGAGTCTCATTTTCATCAGTCTGCTTTACTCACAGTCTAAATAGATACTGAAATCATGTTAGTTTCATTCTCATGGTTTAGGGAACTAAACGTGTTGCCCCAAAACACAAGTGCAACGTAGGCTGGTTGCAAATAATACAATAAAAAATAAATTAAAAATCAGTAAATAATACTGTAGAGTTGCAGGGTAAACAAAGTTTTGTGTATGTTTTTGTTGGGGGTCAAAAAGGAGGTTTAGTTTACCCCGTGAAATATTTCATTTTTCTTATCGTCTGCACCTTGAAGGCGGCCAGAAAGAAAAAGTCTACAGCTCTGTGCTCTAGGATTGCTCAGTGGTCTCCAGAGAAAAAGGGCCTTCGTTTAGTATTGAACAGTCCAGTAACCATGTCTTTGAGCTCTGTCTGAGACCATTGCCTCAGTGTGTGGAAAAGTTCTCAGGATCTCTACAGATACTGTATCAATACTTTTTCCAGCTTCTGTCTGGGCTTTGAATTACTTGCTCACTAATTTTAAAAAGTAAAATATCTATAGCATGTGATAATAGTGACTTTGAGGACATATGGAGGGAAAAATTCACGAAGGAAAAAATATGTCAGTTTAATGTTTTAATGCAGCTTACTCTGGGGAAATAGGAGATGGTTTATTTGCCACAGGGTAGGATTTAGCTTTTGCTGACACTTTTCCCAGTTTTGAGTTTTGTGCATCGGAGTAAGCCTGAGCCACTTGATAAAAGCAGAGAAAGCAATTTCCTCGGTTATCTTGAAAATAGTGTTTGAGATATGAGGGTAGTTATTTCTTATCCACTGTCTTATTTTCTTACAAAATGTCTACAACACATCCTCTTTCAAAGCAGTTTGTACTCCACATAGGAGATTTGAGTTAATAAAAACTATTAGTTTTGTGAGAAGTCTGACAGTTTATGTAGACTGGGTGTAGATTTTAGCCTTTGTGGTTCACCAATGTCTGTTGACAAGTCCCAACTTCCAACATGGAAAATTATCATTTCTGACCTACTTTTAGAGTGCAGAGGTTAACAGGCAGTGGTAAAACTCAGAAATAGACTGTACTATCTTGTTTTATCTTGTAATGCAGTTTTTTTCTTTCACTATAGGATGGGGAAGAACAAAAAGGTTTCATGGCACGGCTTAAATGTCTTTCTTAAAGCTGCACCATGTAACTTTGTAATGCAGTCTGTAACTTTTCTAACAATATATTTTTAACATATTTCTTCACTCTGTCACTATCTACTGACAGACTGATGTTAGACAAAGTAATCTCTGAAAAAAACTATAGTCCCCTTGCTTCTCTATCAGCATTTATAAAAACACTAAAAACACAGAGTGACCCGGACAATGACCAGCCAATAAAAACAGAGTTGTTTGTCACGCCCCAACCCACGCCCCCGCCTGTCCCAGCCCAAGCGCCGTGCACGTTCTCATTCAAAGGATTGCAAAGCGATGCAGGACTGTTTTGTATGTGACACAAATGTATTAAATATCCCTTCTTCATCCCAGAGCTGGACTTTTATTTTGTTTTTTGCCAAAAGTCAAGTGATCTCTTCATCCTTCACTGACAGGAATGAGGAAATGGATTTGTCACGAGTGAGAAAAAAACTCATGTCCAAAGTGTCTGGTGAAGCTCTCCTGATATCAGGGTGTTTTTGTGTTGTTGGACCAGTGATTCACGGTTTTATTATATTTTTTAGAACATTTTATTAACATATAATCACAGAACTTCGCAACGTAGAGACAGGACATGTAGTGGGGGCGGAGCATTCCAGACCTGCACTGACAGAAATGAGGAAGTCACGAGCGAATTAAATCATGTCCAACGTTGCTTCGTGAAGCTCTGCTGATTTCAGGGTATGTTTGTGTTGTTGGACCAGTGATTCATGGTTTTATTATATTTTTAAAAACGTTTTATTAACATATAATCACAGAACTTTGCAGCGCAGAGACAGGACATGTAGTGGGGGCGGAGCATTCCAGACCTGCACTGACAGAAATGAGGAAGTCACGAGCGAATTAAATCATGTCCAACGTGGCTGCGTGAAGCTCTGCTGATTTCTGCTGGTTTTTGTGTTGTTGGACCAGTGCTTCATGGTTTTATTATATTTTTTAGAATGTTTTATTAACATATAATCACAGAATATTGAAGCGGCTCCGAGCGGATATTCAGAAGGAGGCGGAGCTGCAGAACTCAAGTTCAACAGAGAACGGACTGTGGCTCCCCCTCAGAGTCATATATGGCTCTGAGGGGGAAGGAGCCGAATGCTTTTACCTGCTGAAAATATTTCTAAGTCCCAGCGTTCTCCAGAAATTACATAGTGAACCTTTAATGTGTTGTTTTAGGTACTTTTCACTTTAGTTTGACTTTAGTCCTTTTTACCCAGGTGTAGCCCACCTTCACCCTCTGTCTGTAGGTAAGGGCCTCCTAGATTCTTATATTTAGCATTAGACTAAATGTTAACTACTCTTAATTGTTAACTACTCTTAATTACTGAACTTTTAATACACACTGTGGTCATCTCACACACACTCTGTTTAAATATAAACCAAACCATAAGTAAAATATGAACTTAATTTACTGAACATGTTTTAAATATTGAACAACTTATACAATATAACACAAAAACGGTATCTGTAGGCAGATAACTCACTGTAAAGCTTCAACTAAGTGAGGGTCCCACTCACCAAACAAACACACAGACACCTGCCCGCTTATCTAACTAAAAAAATAAAGTTGCAGGCCTGAGCAACGCTTGAGAGCGGGGTGAGGCCCAAAACTTAATGGCCGCTTCACTCATTGAGCAAATAAATAAACCAAACAATACCTGGTTTAGTAGTTCAGTACAGACCTTGGTCCCAGTTCAGGCAAAGAGGAAATCCAAACCAAGATGGTGATGCAATCAGCTGTCTGCTGGTCCAGGTTTAACTTCAATGAGCAATGTAATCCAGAGGAACTCTTCTGGCAGTCCATAAACACTCCAGTTATGACAATCTTCACCTCCAGGCCGGAATGATGAAGAGACAGTCTCCTTAGTAAGCTGAGTTAGCTAAACTAGATTTACTGTACAGCATTCACTGAACTAGTGAATGCTGAATGTTTAATGTTAAACTGCCTCAAAGTGGAAAAACACAGAACTGTAGGACAAACTTCAAGCTGAAATTGTCCCTTGTAGTCCCGCAAACCATCAAACAAGTCTCCACTGACAATCACTGTGTTAGCAACCAGGAAACTTATTTAATTAGTCCAAGCTACAGCACACCTGTCAACTCTGGTGTGCTTGGCTTTCATCAAGCTCAAAACCCTGACTGCTCACACTTCCTTTTGGCTTTTTACAATAAAGCAGAAATAAAATACAAGCAACAAAATGTTATGCTTTCTTGCTCTTTAACTTACACTTGTGTATTTTAGACAGTGTTTCAGCATTTTACAACATAAATAAATGAAATACAATTGTAGCTATATTTACAACATATTTAACTTAGGAGTTTTTAAACTCTTACCAATTTTATAAATTTAATCAATGCACTAAAATATTTGTCTGGGTTACACCCTCCCCCTTCTAAATGTCCAATGTCCTCATTGGTCAAACCAGTTCATCTATGACAAGGTTCAAGTTTTACCAATGTGTATGGTAACACCTCTATGCACTATAGTAAGTGGTTGATCTCTAGATTTACCTGGTTGATCATAAGTAAGTCTGATGACAGGTTTAACTGTACGTCTGGGTCTAGATGTTGTTTGTGCTGGTACTTTGTTGTAAGGACTTGGTTGTTGTGCATCTTCTTCACTTGTGGCAAGTTCAGGCTCCGAGTCTGATTCAGAGGTATCAACTTGCTCACGGTCCTCTTCAACAGGATGTTCTCCTTCTGAGACATAGTCATTCACGCTCATGTCTATGTCAATGTGTTCAGCTATGTCATGACTGCTTTCATTCCTCTCCTTGAGTATCTGTTCAAGGTATGTTCTGTAGGATCTTTGCGGTCTTGCATACTGAAACTCGGAAGACTCAGATGACAGTTCACTTTCCATTTCTGCTGAATGGTCTACAGGGATATGCTTGTTACGAAGATTTCTTTGTGTAGGAGGCTTTTCCACTACATCTGGCATAGGGAACCTCACAAGATCTCCAACTGGTAAGAGATTATCTCTGTGTAGTGTTTTCACTTTTCCACTGCCATCTTGGAGTTTCAACTTGTACACTGGTAAGTTTGGCAGTTGCTCAAGTATGACATAGGGATTGTTATTCCAACGATTTTCAAGTTTGTGTTTTCCTTTCAAACCAAGGTTCTTTATCAAGACTGTCTCCTGGTTGAAGGTTCTGAAATCCCAATCTTTTGTCCTAGGCTTTCTTGTTACAAAGGTGAGTCTTGTTCGAGACATCAGTAGCCATTTTGTACTTGATCTGGGAGTGATAATGGATCCTTCCATGAAACTCAACAGTCATGTAAACATGATCGTCAAATCCTGTTTTTTCCAGCTGAGGCGTCTGTCTAAGCTGAAGCCCATATTATCCAAAAAGCACCTGGAGACAGTGATTCACGCATTCATTACATCTAGGCTTGATTACTGCAATTCACTTCTGTTTGGCGTCAGTCAAGCCACCATTGCACGATTACAACTGGTTCAGAACGCAGCTGCCCGATTTTTAACCAGCACACGCAAAAGAGAGCACATTACACCAGTCTTGGCCTCCCTTCACTGGCTACCGGTTCATCTTCGAATCCAATTCAAAATTCTCATGTATGTCTACAAATCGCTGAACAGTCTCGCCCCCGCCTATCTCTCGGATCTGATACACCCATATGTCCCTCCACGTGCTTTGAGGTCAGAGGATCAGGTACTCTTAATAGTTCCAGAAACTCGCCTTAAGCGCAGGGGTGACAGGGCGTTCTCTGTAGCAGGCCCAAGACTCTGGAACGAGTTACCGCTGCTCATCAAACAGGCCCCCTCCCTCTCGGTTTTCAAATCCCGGTTAAAAACTCACTACTACTCCATCGCTTTCAATGCCAGCTGATTTGTATTGGATCGTTTGATTTATGATCTGCAATGTTTTTATGTTTTTCGTGTTGTACTTCATTGTCTGTGTTGCCTGTTGCGTGTTTGTTTGTCCAGCACTTTGGTGTGGACTTGTTCCTGTTTAAAGTGCTTTATAAATAAATTGGTATGGTATGGTATTTTGTAAGCCTTTTGCAAGTCTTCTTTCAGCTGTGTAACATAAGCTGAATGCTGGGTTACTCCTTTGTCATCAGGGCAGGTACCAAAGCATAGATCAACAGGGAGTCTGGCTTCTCGCCCAAACATAAGGAAATATGGGGAGTAACCAGTGGTGTCGCATCTGGTACTGTTGTAAGCATGTACAAGAGGGACAACATGCTGGCTCCATTGACGTTTCTTTTCTTGATTCAAGGTACCTAACATTGACAGTAGGGTTCTATTAAACCGTTCTGGTTGCGGGTCACCCTGGGGATGATATGGTGTTGTCCGGGATTTCCGGATCCCCAGCATTTGTAGAAGTTCTTTAATGAGTCTGGACTCAAAGTCTCTGCCTTGATCCGAATGAATACGTGAAGGCAAGCCGTAGTGAATAAAATACTTTTCCACAAGAGTTTTGGCAACTGTAAGGGCTGTTTGATTTCTAGTGGGAAAAGCTTGGGCATATCTTGTAAAGTGGTCTGTTACTACAAGCACATTGCTTATTCCCTTTGAGTCGGGTTCCATAGAAAGGAAATCTATGCAGACAAGATCCATGGGGCCTGTACTCACAATCTGGTGTAGGGGTGCAGCTCTTTGACATGGTGTTTTCCTTAGAATGCACTTTCCACAGTTTTTGATGTACTGCTCCACGTGCATGGCCATTCTGGGCCAGAAGAACCTACTCCTGAGCATGTCGGTTGTTCTCTCCACTCCTAGGTGGCCAAGGTCATCATGCATTGACTTAAGCACGACTGTCCTGAACTCGGTTGGCAGTACTAGTTGGTTTGTTTTTGTTCCTGTATGACTAGTACTCACACAGTGTAGCAGTCCATCTTTCATGATTAGCTTTGCAATGTCTCTTTTCAAGGCTTTCATCTCAGGATTAGACTTCACATCTTCTGGCCATTTACCAGAGTTCATGGCCTGCATGGTAGTCTTTATTACTGGGTCTTGACTTTGTGCTGTGATCAGCTCTTTTCGTGACATTTGACTTAAGGTGTTGAGTTCCATGCGTGTTAGGTAAGCATACACTTCAGGTATGCCAACAGGAGAAGCTCCAAGTTGTTCAATGTATGTGGGTAAGTCTTTAAAAGAGTCCAAAGCCCCAACACGCTGGCAGATTGACTTAACACCAGAGTGTGAAATACTTTGCCACTCTGCATCATCTCTAAGTTCTATCCTGGATAACAGATCTGCATCTATATTGTTTCGTCCAGGTCTATAGATTATATCAAAGTCATACACAGACAGATCTGACAACCACCGATGTCCTGTTGCATTGAGTTTAGCAGTGGTGAGGACATACGTAAGTGGGTTGTTGTCAGTGCGTACTGTGAAACGGGCTCCATATAAATAATCATGGAACTTTTCAACTATTGCCCATTTTAAGGATAGGAACTCCAATTGATGAATGGGGTAATTTCTTTCAGAGGGGCTTAGTTTGCGACTGGCAAATGCCACTGGTCTCAGCCCTTCTGGGTACTCTTGATAAAGGACAGCCCCAAGTCCACTTAGGCTTGCGTCAACATGCAACACATATGGCTTGTTTGGGTCAGCAAAAGCCAATACTGGAGCGTTTGTGAGACAATGTCTGACCTGTTCAAAAGCCTCAGTGCATGACTCATCCCATCTGTCTCCAAATGGTTCTTTCTCATCCAGGTAGGCATTTTTCTCTTTCTTTTTAGGACTTTTCCCTCGTTGTGTGGGTGCGTACCCCTTGGTAAGGTCTGTCAGAGGGCGAACTATTGACGAGTAGCTTTTGATAAATCGTCTATAGTATCCACAAAAACCTAAGAAGGATCGAAGGGTCTTTAGGTTGTGGGGTCTTGGCCAGTTGGTAACGGCTTCAATCTTTGTTGGGTCAGTAGCAATACCATCAGCTGAAACAAGGTGGCCAACATACTTGACTTTTGTCTGGCAGAACTGACATTTCTCAAGTGAAATCTTTAGGCCTACTTCCTGAAGTCGGTCAAGAGCTTTTAGCAACCTTTCCTCGTGTTCCTCTAAAGTTCGACCAAACACGATCAAATCATCCAAATACACAAGGACTTGCAGGAGGTTCATGTTGCCGACGGCTTTCTCCATCAAGTGTTGGAATGTTGCAGGTGCTCCAGTGATTCCTTGTGGCATCCTTTCAAACTGGTAGAAGCCCAATGGACAGGCAGTTTTTTCCTTGTCCTCCTCTTTCATGGCGATCTGATAGTACCCACTTCTCAGATCCAGAACGGAAAACCACTTGCTTCCTGAGAGGCAATCAAGTGCTTCATCAATGCGTGGCATGGTGTATTGGTCAGGTATGGTACGGCTATTCAGTGTACGGTAGTCTATACACATCCTAACATCTCCGTTCTTTTTTCTGACGACCACTATTGGAGATGCGTAAGGGCTTCTAGACTCTTTGATAATACCCGTTGCCAACAGCTTCTGAATGTGACGACGCACATCATCGATATCTGCAGGGGTAATGCGCCGGGAGCGTTCACGGAATGGTTTTGGATCTGACAGCCGAATGTTGTGCTCGACTCCCTTGGCTAATCCTACATCAAGTTCATCTAGGGAGAAGATTGCTGTTCTTTTGGCTAACTTGTGGCACAGTCTTGTCTTCCATTTTTCTGGGACTGGCGATTCTCCAAAGTTGATTTGACTGGCCTCAAAATATTTAGACTTGGAGTGGTGACTGGACATGGTTGTAACTATGTCAGCAACAAAGATTCGTCCAACAATAGTGTCGACAGGTAAGTTTGCACTCTTTTTTGACTCATTTTGAATCATGATTGTACATTGATTGTTTGCTGTGGCACTGCTTGGTATTACCATTGGCTGGAGTAATACTTCTGCAGGCAGTGGACTGGTCACTGCAGCTTCTGCCATCAGGATTTCACTAGGAAGTGGCTGGTCCAGCATGGTGTACAGGTGGCTTTAACACTGCCACCGGGAGGTATGGTCAGAGATCCAGAGCCTTGCCATTTTACAAAGCCTACTCCATCATCCTCTTCTGGTACTGATAGGAGAGTGCTTGTCTCTGTACTAGAACATGAGCTCTGAATGTCAAAAGTATGGACTGGAATACCAGGGGTGTCTCTGCACAGCTGAGCCAAGCGTTTGGAGAGACTGGCTTTGGCATTGGTACCTACAATTACAGGTGTTTGGTCAGGACCTGGTGGATCGGGACAAATCAGGGCTAGAACAGACATGATTGTTGGAGCCCCAGCCACCTTCTTTGGGAACTCCATATCCACAACCACATAGCCTAGGTATGGGTAGCTAGAGTCACTTAGTCCCCATATGTCAAGCTTATTCACTGAAGGATGGGTGTATTCGACAGGTACTTTCTGTACCAGGACTCAAAAATTATGCTAACACAGTTGAGTGGGTTTCCTATGCCAGATGTAGTGGAAAAGCCTCCTACTGCTTTTTGGAGACTGATGACTTTATGGATTCTTTTCAGTCTGGTTTTCGCAAACTTCACTCCACAGAAACTGCATTATTAAAAGTTTCTAATGATGTGTTGATGGCAGCTGATTCTGGAAACTACACTGTGTTGGTTTTATTGGACTTGTCTTCAGCCTTTGACACAGTGGATCACACTGTTTTGATCAACAGAATGAGAGAGTTTTTTGGCATTTCTGGCACTGTTTTAAATTGGTTTATTTCTTATTTATCCGAAAGGTCTTTTACTGTTTTTATGAACAATGTTCACTCTGATGTTGCGCGGCTGTCTTGTGGGGTACCCCAAGGTTCAGTTTTGGGCCCGATCCTCTTTTTATTGTATCTACGCCCTTTAGGTTTTATTTTGAAACGTTACAGTAATGTATCTTATCACTTGTATGCTGACGACATCCAGCTGTACTGTTCTTTTCGAACTTCTGAGTTCCATAAATTGACTGAACTCAGAAACTGTCTGTTGGATATCAAATCATGGCTGAACGACAATTATCTGCAGTTAAATGCAAATAAAACCGAGACTCTTATCATTGCCCCTGATGATAAAATCCAAATTATCCAACAGCATCTTACGTTTTTAAATCTTTCAGTTAATAAGAACATCAGAAATTTGGGTGTCGTCTTTGATAGTTCTTTATCTTTGGACAGTCATTGTAAATTGTTAGTTCGAAATTGTTTTTATCATCTACGAAACATTTCAAAATTACGATGTATTGTATCACAGAAGGAACTGGAGATGATTGTTCATGCTTTTATTTCGTCTCGGTTAGATTACTGTAACAGTCTTTTAATGGGTCTGAACAAATCTTCTTTAGCTCGCCTTCAGTCTGTGCAAAATGCTGCAGCAAGGCTGCTAACTAGAACCAATAGAAGAGCCCATATCACTCCTGTTCTGGCCTCCCTGCATTGGCTCCCCGTGCATTTCAGGAGTCATTTTAAAATTTTGGTTTTAACTTTCAGGGCATTGCATGGTCAGGCTCCCAAATATTTATCGGACCTTTTGAAGCCTCTCCGTCCCACCAGGACTTTGAGATCTTCAAATCAAATGCTACTGATGGTACCAAGAACGTATTTTAAAACACGTGGAGACAGAGCATTCCAAGTGGTGGCCCCGAGGCTTTGGAACGCTCTCCCTCTGTCACTGCGCAGCTCAGACTCTATCGACTCTTTTAAAAAAGATCTTAAAACGTATTTATTCAGACTGGCTTTTAATTAAATTTTATGTATTTTTCTCTTTTTATTTTTTTATTTTTTTATTTTTTTGCTTGTGAAGCACTTTGTGATGTCATTGTCTGTGAAAGGTGCTATATAAATAAAGTTTACTTACTTACTTACTTACTTACACAAAGAAATCTTCGCAACAAGCATACTCCTGTAGACCATTCAGCAGAAATGGAAAGTGAGCTGTCATCCGAGTCTTCCGAGTTTCAGTATGCAAGACCGCAAAGATCCTACAGAACATACCTTGAACAGATACTCAAGGAGAGGAATGAAAGCAGTCATGACATAGCTGAACACATTGACATAGACATGAGCGTGAATGACTATGTCTCAGAAGGAGAACATCCTGTTGAAGAGGACCGTGAGCAAGTTGATACCTCTGAATCAGACTCGGAGCTTGAACTTGCCACAAGTGAAGAAGATGCACAACAACCAAGTCCTTACAACAAAGTACCAGCATAAACAACATCTAGACCCAGACGTACAGTTAAACCTGTCATCAGACTTACTTATGATCAACCAGGTAAATCTAGAGATCAACCACTTACTATAGTGCATAGAGGTGTTACCATACACATTGGTAAAACTTGAACCTTGTCATAGATGAACTAGTTTGACCAATGAGGATATTGGACATTTAGAAGGGGGAGGGTGTAACCCAGACAAATATTTTAGTGCATTGATTAAATTTATAAAATTGGTAAGAGTCTAAAAACTCCTAAGTTAAATATGAACTTAATTTACTGAACATGTTTTAAATATTGAACAACTTATACAATATAACACAAAAACGGTATCTGTAGGCAGATAACTCACTGTAAAGCTTCAACTAAGTGAGAGGCCCACTCACCAAACAAACACACAGACATCTGCCGGCTTATCTAACTAAAACATTAAAGTTGCAGACCTGAGCGACGCTTGAGAGCGGTGAGGCCCAAAACTTAATGGCCGCTTCACTCATTGAGCAAATAAATAAACCCAACAGTACCTGGTTTAGTAGTTCAGTACAGACCCTGGTCCCAGTTCAGGCAAAGAGGAAATCCAAACCAAGATGGTGATGCAATCAGCTGTCTGCTGGTCCAGGTTTAACTTCAATGAGCAATGTAATCCAGAGGAACTCTTCTGGCAGTCCATAAACACTCCAGTTATGACAATCTTCACCTCCAGGCCGGAATGATGAAGAGACAGTCTCCTTAGTAAGCTGAGTAAGCTAAACTTGATTTACTGTACAGCATTCACTGAACTAGTGAATGCTGACTGTTTAATGTTAAACTGCCTCAAAGTGGAAAAACACAGAACTGTAGGACAAACTTCAAGCTGAAATTGTCCCTTGTAGTCCCACAAACCATCAAACAAGTCTCCACTGACAACCACTGTGTTAGCAACCAGGAAACTTATTTAATTAGTCCAAGCTGCAGCACACCTGTCAACTCTGGTGTGCTTGACTTTCATCAAGCTCAAAACCCTGACTGCTCACACTTCCTTTTGGCTTTTCACAATAAAGCAGAAATAAAATACAAGCAACAAAATGTCATGCTTTCTTGCTTTTAACTTACACTTGTGTATTTTAGACAGTGTTTCAGCATTTTACAACATAAATAAATGAAATACAATTGTAGCTATATTTACAACATATTTAACTTAGGAGTTTTTAGACTCTTACCAATTTTATAAATTTAATCAATGCACTAAAATATTTGTCTGGGTTACACCAGGAATAAATTAGGGCTTTAAAAATATATTGTTAATTAATTCAGAATAATATATGTTTTGTAACCCAGCAAAGTGAAATAAAACATTTGACTAATCAAGCACCGCATGGCTCTGGGAAAATTGATCATGCCATTCACCTACCAAGGGCTAAACTTTAAGCTTCATTATAACTTTATTAAGACATTTTTTAAGAAATGCTTCCTCAAGAATAAGTCAGTGGGAAATAATTGACTGAATTGTCTTGTGTAAAGACACATTGTGTTATATTATTGCTGTGAGTGAGGCTTCTGTTCTTATCTGTATCTGTTTATAGCTACATGTGCTTGATCCTTTGTGTATGAACTGTACTGACTCATGTGAGAGGAAGAATTGAAGTTCATTAAGTACGCACAAACTACGAGGGAGCCACTGGTGTCTGTCTCCCGCTGATGACAAGATTACCAGTAACTGGAATGGCAGAAGAGGAAGAAACAAGTCCATAAAATGGCTTCTAGGATGTAGACATCAGTTTGAACTAGTTTAGACAACATAACAACAAAAAACTGAAAGAATGTTGTGACATGTCTCTGGGTGGAGCTTTGCACTTAAATACAGAAGGAGCTGAAACTCCAGTCAGACGCATTTTGGGTTTTTGCTGTATCTCTATGGTGTGGGGTAAGAGCGTCTCCTTTTAGCTGAAAGCTTTAATAATCTTTGTAATACTTTTAACTTGAATCTCTCTGACTGATCATTGTGTCTTTTCTCCATGCATCTCCGAATCAATGAGAGGACAAAGTAAATAGATTGAAAAGTCTGACCTAGTGTATTGACTTCCTCAACAATTTTTGTTGCCGAAACCCGGGATACTGGAGAAAGACTGTTGGTAATCATCAAATTGGACACTAACACGAGTCGTTAAGTGCAGCTCCATGGGCCGGCAAACAAGTAAGAGGAAATGTCTTTATTCTCTCTGTGGCGCTACACTGAGTAATTGTGGTGTAAAATATTTTTGTCAAATAAAGATTGAGTGTAAATGTTTTTGAAGTAATATATTGGTTGTAAGCTTCTGTAAGGATTAGAAAATACAGGTTGTGATTAAATATATATATATATATATATATATATATATATAAAAGAGGCAGGTCGGGGACCTGGCCTGGGGGTCTGGGACCCCTGTGTGAGTCAACAAAGTTGGGGATTTCTGTCAGTCTGAAGTGGTGACCCAAACTCCTTCCCGGAAGCGGGGAGGAGGTAGCCAGGTTGGATTGAGTTTCCCTGTGGAAAGGGACTACCGTAAACACCGGTGTATAATACGCACTTTTATTGCTAATTTGAATGTCCTGCGTATTATACACCGAAGCGTATTATCTACAGATTTTTTCCAATATTTTTAGACCCATTTTTGGCTCTGATTCGCTGTTTTTCATTTTGGCCTAAAAATGGTGCAGTACCAGTTTCGGCCGCTATGGGCGCTAATGCACCCTATAGTCTGTTTACCTGCAGACTGTACCTGGAGGTGTATCCTGGCGCCAACTAGTGGCCATAAAAAAGACTGTCACGGTAGCGCGTATTATACACCGAAGCGTATTATCTACCGATTTTTCTGATTTATTTCCAAATATTGGCCAAAGCGTATTATACACCGGAGCGTGTTTTTTTGTTGTTGTTAAGTTCATATGTTTTCCGATCCAGTTGTGTCAGATGGAAGGGGTTGGATTGAAGAGCTGAGAGCAGAGAGGCACAGCTGACAGCCCTTACGGTACCCACAAATAAAAACAAGAGTTGACGACACATGTGTGAGAACTGTCAGAGGAACATAAAATGGTGATTACAGGTTCTGATGACTACAGTATTGAAGAAAAGTGTATTTTTTGATGAACTGTCAAAGAAACTTAAGTTGTGATGACAGGTTCCGATGATTATTGAAGAAAAGTATATTTTTTGATGAACTGTCAGAGAAACTTAAATGGTGATGACAGGTTCTGATGATTATTGAAGAAAAGTGTATTTTTTGATTGTGAGAAACAAACTGAAAGCTGTCCAATACAAGATCGGATGAGAGAGAGAGTGACTTAAGTGAGTGAAGAGCTGCACAGTGTGTGTGTGTGTGTGTGTGTGTGTGTGCGTGTGCGTGTGTGCGTGCGTGCGTGCGTGTGTGTGTGTGTGTGTGTGTGTGTGTGAGAGCAGAAGCACTTTACAGTGTAATTTTGGTTGTTTAATTGCTACACCGCCACGTGAGAAAATGAGTCATTTTGTGTAAAACATAAAGTTATACAGACAAACGTGACAAAATAAATGGTGACTTTGACACAGACATTGACAACTCTGGGTGGGGACAGGGACCCTGGGTTCCTCTTGAAACTCAGATCGACAAACTAGTAACAGTAACATACCTGACCATGATGAGTTGATGAAGAAAAAATCTGAAAAAATAAAGGACAACATACTTCAGGTGGTTGTGAAACAGGAAGCTCCTTTAAGTTCATTTAAAATTTTAAGAGGGTTTTTACTAAAACAACTATGAACATTGAGACAGGAAGTAACAGAAAATATGCAAAAAGAACAAGAAGCAAGCAGGCTAGGAAAAAGAAAATGCAAAAAGACGAGGAAGAAGCGGAGAAAAAGTTGAGAAAGGGTGAAAAATTAATTGTGTCATGGCAAGGGAAACACACTCTTGAGCAGACAACACCAAAAGTGAAAGGTAAAACATCCATACAGCAAGTGAAGGCATTTCCGCCCCTGTATCCAGGGCCAAAACAGACCATCGCAAGGGAGGAGTCCTCCCCTAGGGGGCTGTACCCATCAATTGAATTAACACAAGGGACATTGGTCTTAGAAAATACCAGGACAACCCTTTTAGCCAAGTAGCAGCAACATCTGGAAGACTGTTTGAGGAACAACCTGAGCAGCCTGACTTGTTTAACACTTCTACAACTCAATGTAGAGATTTCTGCACCTCTACCACACAAACAGAAAAAGGCGGGGGGCGGCAGTCAAATAAGCCCCATTTAGAGTGTGGGTCTGGGAACAGACGAAGAGGCAAATAAAATAGAAGAACACATAAAATAAACTTTAGAAAGAACAGGGGCTCACAGTAAAGAAATTATTGTACAATATGAGCAAAGAGTGTAAAAACTAGAACATGAACTACAGGACACACGAAGGAGCCAAACAGTCAGGATGTCATTGACCACTAGAGGACACGTGATACTTGAACAAGAAAATTTCCAAATAATGACAGAAGAGCAGTGGTGGGCCTCCGACCGCTAGGTAGCGCTGTTGCGCTAATCCGCTTGTAGCGTAGCTAAATAATCTGTTAGCTTTACAGCGGATTGACTAAGTTTTATAATTCATAAGCGGATTTATGCTATTTTTATTTAAAATGCAGTACCGCTAATAACTAAATATCTATCAGTAAAAACGAAATAACGTATTTACGAGCAGCGCCGGATGTGGTCCGTCACAAAAAAGCGTCCCCCTCAGTCTCTTGGTGTGTGCTCTCTCTATAGCAGTTAGCAGCCAGTGTGTTACTCTGGAGCCTTATTGCTTGTTTTTGAAGAGTCAGACGAAGACTTTTTAACATGGAGGGTGAACTTATGGATGTTTCTCAGGGCCTACGCGACGCGTCTGTATTTAAAAATAGAATTTCGCCACATTAGCACTCTTCAAAATGGCGTCCGCGACAGCCAAAGAAGCCAGGATTTTACAACAAAACACGGTAAAACAATTATTTCTTTGCTGAGAAAAAATATATTTCATAGCTGACGTTATAGCACAAGTTTTTCTGAGCTTGAGAGTTTCACGAAATGGTCAAATCTGCTGGATTTAAAAAAGTAGTTCACCATTAGGACTCTTCAAAATGGCGTCCGCAAGGCAGCAAACTTACATACTCAGGGAATCACAAGGAACTCAGGAGACAGAGGCAACAGGAGGAGACAATGCCAGGACAATGATAAACACAGAGATACAGACTTATTTTTGATTTGATGTTCATTCATTCATTTTAAAAGAACAATACAAAACAGTTTCATCAGATACAAGGATGAATAGACTTTTAGCTGAATGGATGGATGGATAGACAGTTAGCTGGATGGATGATCTTTAACAAGTTCTAAAATCATTAAAATTTAACCTCAGCTTGTGCCTCTGACCCAACAGAACCTCCTTCAGCAGCAGAATCCTCTGTGGTTCTCTGACTTCATCAGTCTGCAGGACTTCATCAGTCTCTCTCCTGGTTCTGGAGGAGTTCTGACCCACTTTCCATTGTTGCTTCAGTTCTTTGAGGTTTCTGCTCAGCTCTCTGAAGGTTTCAGGTTCAGGTTCTGGACTCTGACTGGGCCGTTGATTTGATTTGATGTTTATTCATTCATTTTAAAAGAACAATACAAAACAGTTTCATCAGATAGAAGAATACAAGTAGGATAAAATGAAAGGAGCAGAAAGAAGATGAAATCTTATTATATCTGCCCCTTATTTATTTCACAGTTTGTTCAACCAATGATAACCTTCAAACTACATCACAAAATGAATAAATCTACTAATTTATCTAACTGTAATACTGTACACAAACACACTAAGCTACATCATATATAGTTTTTGAGCAAGTCCTTTTCGACCTTTTTCTTAAATGTATACATTGGGCAGCACGGTGGCACAACTGGTAGAGCTGCTGCCTCTCAGCGAGAAGGTTGCCGGTTCAAATCCCGGTCCGGGGCCTTTCTGGGTGGAGTGTGCATGTTCTCCCCGTGCATGCGTGTGTTTCCTCCGGGTACTCCGGTTTCCTCCCACAGACCAAAAAACATGCTTGTTAGGCTGATTGGTGACTCTAAATTGACCCTAGGTGTGAGTGTGAGAGTGGATGGTTGTTTGGTGTGAGTGAGACAGGTCCCTCTTGTAAATGAGTCCCCGTGACTCAACGAGGCTAGCCTGTATAAATAAAGGTTGAATGAATGAATGAATGAATTGATTTTGCATTTTTAACATCACTCTCCAGAACATTCCACAATCCAACTCCCTGAATTGAGGTAGACCGTCCCTTTAAGCTGGTTCTGAATTGTGGTTTGATGAATATCTGTCCCTTTGAGATTGTAATAACTTTGTCTAAATTTCTTTGGAAATTTAAAGGTTCCCATAGGCTCACCACCTGTGGGAGGGGCCAAAGGGGTCGGGTGCATTGTGGAATGGGTGGTGGCCGAGGGCGGGGACCCTGGCGGTCTGATCCTCGGCTACAGAAGCTGGCCATTGGGACATGGAATGTCACCTCTCTGGTGGGGAAGGAGCCTGAGCTAGTGTGTGAGGTTGAGAGGTTCCGGCTAGAAATAGTCGGACTCACCTCAACGCATGGCTCTGGCTCTGGAACCAGTTTCCTTGAGAGGGGTTGGACACTCTTCCACTCTGGAGTTGCCCCTGGTGAGAGGCGCCGAGCAGGAGTGGGCATACTTGTTGCCCCCCATCTCGGTGCCTGTACGTTGGGGTTCACCCCGGTGAACGAGAGGGTAGCCTCCCTTCGCCTACGTGTGGGGGGACGGGCTCTGACTGTTGTTTGTGCCTATGCGCCGAACGGCAGCGCAGATTACCCACCCTTTTTGGAGTCCTTGGAGGGGGTATTGGAGGGTGCGCCTCCTGGGGACTCCCTTGTTCTGCTGGGGGACTTCAACGCTCACGTGGGCAATGACAGTGAGACCTGGAGGGGTGTGGTTGGGAGGAACGGCCCCCCTGATCTGAACCCGAGTGGTGTTCTGTTGTTGGACTTCTGTGCTCGTCATGGATTGTCCATAACAAACACCATGTTCAGGCATAAGGGTGTCCATATGTGCTCTTGGCACCAGGACACCCTAGGTCGTAGTTCAATGATCGACTTTGTTGTCGTCTCATCTGATCTGCGGCCGCATGTCCTGGACACTCGGGTGAAGAGAGGGGCGGAGCTGTCCACTGACCACTACCTGGTGGTGAGTTGGCTCCGATGGTGGGGGAGGATGCCGGTCAGACCTGGCAGACCCAAACGTATTGTGAGGGTCTGCTGGGAACGTCTGGCAGAGTCTCCCGTAAGACGGAGCTTTAACTCCCACCTCCGGGAGAGCTTTGAACACGTTCCGAGGGAGGCGGGGGACATTGAGCCCGAGTGGACCATGTTTCGCGCCTCTATTGTCGAGGCAGCTTATCGGAGTTGTGGCCGCAAGGTTGTTGGTGCCTGTCGTGGTGGCAACCCTCGAACCCGGTGGTGGACACCGGCGGTGAGGGATGCTGTCAAGCTGAAGAAGGAGTCCTATTGGGCCTTTTTGGCCTGTGGGACCCCGGAAGCAGCAGATAGGTACCGGCAGTCCAAGCGGCATGCGGCTCGGGTGGTTGCTGAGGCAAAAACTCGGGCGTGGGAGGAGTTCGGAGAGGCCATGGAGAATGACTTCCGTACGGCTTCGAGGCGATTCTGGTCCACCATCCGGCGTCTCAGGGGGGGAAAGCGGTACGCGACCAACACCATTTATGGTGGGGATGGCGTGCTGTTGACCTCAACTCGGGATGTTGTGAGTCGGTGGGCGGAATACTTCGAAGACCTCCTCAATCCTACTGGCACGTCTTCCACTGAGGAAGCGGAGCCTGGGGACTTTGGATCGGGCTCTCCAATCTCTGGTGCGGAGGTCGCCGAGGTGGTTAAAAAGCTCCGCGGTGGCAAGGCTCCGGGGGTGGATGAGATTCGTCCTGAGTTCCTTAGGGCTCTGGATGTTGTGGGGTTGTGTTGGCTTACGCGACTCTGCAATATCGCGTGGACATCGGGGGCAGTTCCCTTGGATTGGCAGACTGGGGTGGTGGTTCCCCTATTCAAAAAGGGGGACCGTAGGGTGTGTTCCAACTATAGAGGGATCACACTCTTAAGCCTCCCTGGTAAGGTCTATTCAGGGGTTCTGGAGAGGAGGGTCCGTCGGATAGTCGAACCTCGGATTCAGGAGGAGCAGTGTGGTTTTCGTCCTGGTCGTGGAACACTAGACCAGCTCTACACCCTCAACAGGGTCCTGGAGGGTGCGTGGGAGTTTGCCCAACCAGTTTACATGTGCTTTGTAGACTTGGAAAAGGCATTCGACCGCGTCCCTCGGGGGGTTCTGTGGCGGGTACTCCGGGAGTATGGGGTACCAGGCCCATTGATATGGGCTGTTAGGTCCCTGTACGACCGGTGTCAGAGCTTGGTCCGCATTGCCGGCAGTAAGTCAGGCTCGTTTCCGGTGAGAGTTGGACTCCGCCAAGGTTGCCCTTTGTCACCGATTCTGTTTATAACTTTTATGGACAGAATTTCTAGGCGCAGCCAAGGTGTTGAGAGGATCCGTTTTGGTGGCCTTAGAATCGCTTCTCTGTTTTTTGCAGATGATGTGGTCCTATTGGCTTCATCAGCTCGTGATCTACAGCTTTCACTGGAGCGGTTTGCAGCTGAATGCGATGCGGCCGGGATGAGGATCAGTTCCTCCAAATCCGAGGCCATGGTCTTGAGCCGGAAAAGGGTAGCGTGCCCTCTCCGGGTCGGGGAGGAGGTCCTGCCCCAAGTGGAGGAGTTTAAGTATCTCGGGATCTTGTTCACGAATGAGGGAAAACTGGAGCGTGAGATCGATAGGCGGATAGGTGCAGCGTCCGCAGTGAAGCGGGCGCTGTACCGGTCTGTCGTGGTGAAGAGAGAGCTGAGTCAAAAGGCAAAGCTCTCAATTTACCGATCGATCTACGTTCCCACCCTCATCTATGGTCATGAGCTTTGGGTTATGACCGAAAGAACAAGATCTCGGATACAAGCGGCTGAAATGAGTTTTCTCCGCAGGGTGGCTGGACTCTCCCTTAGAGATAGGGTGAGAAGCTCAGTCATCCGGGAGGGACTCGGAGTAGAGCCGCTGCTTCTCCACATCGAGAGGAGCCAGTTGAGGTGGCTCGGGCATCTGGTTAGGATGCCTCCTGGACGCCTCCCTGGTGAGGTGTTCCGGGCATGTCCCACCGGGAGGAGACCCAGAGGAAGACCCAGGATACGCTGGAGGGACTATGTTTCTCGGCTGGCCTGGGAACGCCTTGGGATTCCCCCAGAGGAGCTGCTCCAAGTGGCTGGGGAGAGGGAAGTCTGGGCCTCCCTACTTAGGCTGCTACCCCCGCGACCCGACCCCGGATAAGCGGAAGAAAATGGATGGATGGATGGATGGATATTTAAAGGTAATGTGTTATTATGAGCCCTATACATAACTGATAAAATACTATATTCTACCAATTCCTGGAATTTCAATAAATTTAGCTGAAGAAACAAGGTGTTTGATGGGTGACTGAAATGTTTTCTGGTGATTACTCTTACAGCTCTCTTTTGTAAAATAAAAACAGGCTTTGTAATTGTTTTGCACGCTTTTCCCCAAACCTCAATACAATAGATTAAATGTGGAACAATGATTGTGTTATACAACATATACAGAGCTTTATCAATTAAAAAATCCCTGACTTTATATACAGGTACATGAACACACAGCATGACAATCACAAACACTTGGACAACAAAATGGAGGAGATAAGCAAGACAATTAACAGAGAGTCAGAGTCAGAGTCAGAGAGAATTTATTGTCATTTGCACCGCATGTAGTACATGTGTTGAAAACGAGATTATGTACACAGGGTCCCAGTTACATCCAACAACAAATGCAAGAGAAAAACAATAATAACATCTAGGATTAACTAAGAGAGACATCACATCAGCTAGTAATACACTAAGCCCTAATGTAGTAGAAAAACATCATTATAAACAGCAGCACGAACATGAGCAGATGGTCACAGATGAACGCAGCAACAAGAAACAGATCAGTATCAGTATGATGTGACATTTTGCAGTGTTTATTCTTATTATTTATTTATTCATGAGTCTGACAGCCTCAGGGTAGAAGCTGTTCCTCAGTCTAGTGGTTCTACATTTGATGCTCCTCAACCTCCGTCCCGAGGGGAGTGGTGCAAAGAGTGAGTGTGCTGGGTGAGTGAGGTCTTTCATGATGCAGGTGGCTCTTTTTCTGCATCTGGAGGTGTAAATGTCTGTGATGGTGGGGAGACTGACTCCCACAGACTTCTGTGCAGCCTTCACCACTCTCTGTAGAGCTTTTCTCTCTGCAACTGTGCAGCCTCCATGCCACACGTTGATGCTGGAGCACAGGACGCTCTCCACTGCACACCTGTAGAACGAGGTGAGGACTGGGCTTCTCAGACCGGCTCGTCTCAGCCGTCTGAGGAAGTAGAGTCTCTGATGACCTTTCTTGATCAGGCTGGTGGTGTTATTGCTCCAGCTGAGGTTATCATTCATGTGTACACCCAGGTATTTGTAGCTGGAGACCACCTCCACCGCAGATCCACCTATATACAGTGGGGTGTGGGTGTGTTTGTTCCTTCTGAAGTCCACAATCATCTCCTTCGTCTTCTTCACATTCATGTGAAGGTTGTTCTCTTTGCACCAGCTCTCCAGATGTTCCACCTCCTGTCTGTAGCTGGATTCATCATTATCTGTGATGCATCCCACCACAGCTGTATCATCTGCAAACTTAACAATATGACAGCCTGGATGTGTGGCTGTACAATCATATGTGAGCAGAGTGAACAGAAGAGGGCTCAGCACACATCCCTGAGGAGAGCCAGTGCTGAGGGTGATGGTGGAGGAGGAGAAGTTGTGGATCTTCACGGACTGTGGTCTGTCTGTTAAGAAGTCTAAGACCCAGTTACAAATAGAGGGGCTTAGTCCAAGTGTGGATAGTTTGTCTATCAGAGTTTGGGGGATCATGGTGTTGAAGGCAGATGTGAAGTCCACAAAGAGCAGACGCACGTATGAGTCCTTCTGATCCAGGTGGGTGAGAGCAGTGTGGACCACGGAGGAGATGGCGTCCTCTGTTGATCGGTTCTCACGGTATGCATATTGATGAGGGTCCTCGTTGATGTTGACGGCTGTCTTGATGTGGGACATGACCAGTTTCTCAAAACATTTAGCGACTATCGGGGTGAGAGCCACCGGTCTGTAGTCATTCAGACCAGTCACTGTGGAGCTTTTTGGGACTGGGATGATGGTGGCGGTCTTCAGGCAGGTGGGAACTGACTCCAGTGCAAGTGAGGTGGTGAAGATGTCAGCCAGCACCTCACAGAGCTGGTCCGCACATTCCTTCAGAACTTTCCCTGGGATGTTGTCTGGACCCGTAGCTTTATGAGGGTTGATCCTTCTGAGACTGCCTCTCACTTCTGCTGCGGTCACTTTGAGGTGCTCCTCGTCTGGTGATGAGGTGAGTCTGGTGCTAGTTGGTCTGTTTGGATCATCAAAACGTGCATAAAACTTATTGAGGGCATCAGGCAGGGATGGGTCCCTGGGGCATTGTTTGCTTTTGCCCTTGTAGTCTGTTAAGCATTTGATGCCCTGCCACATGCTCCTTGGATCATGTGAGGTGAACTGTCCCTCGATCCTCTGTGCATACGCGGCTTTGGCCTTCTTTATGCCATCATCCAGTTCTCTCCTGCACAAGAGAGACCAGGGAGTGTAGGGATGGGGACCCATCACCTGAGAACTACATGCTTACAACTGTTATCTTGAAGTTCTAGGGTGTAGAGAGCCACAGAAACGGTTATGGTAGGCCGGATTTGGCCCACGGGCCTTGAGTTTGACACATGCGATCTAGTGGTACTAAAAGTAACAAAAGAAGAAAAAAAAACAGCCAAATATGTCAGCAGTTTAGCTAACAGACTTTGGAATGGGTACATTTTGTCCTTGTGAAACCTGTTGAAGAGAACCAAACTAAATACTCTGAAACTCAAACAACTTACTGTATAACAGTTCATGCACTGCTAGTTGGCAGTGTAGTGCAAATATTGCATAACTTGCTGCTACCAATTGTTGAATTTAATTAGCGGATTAGAATTAGCTTCCCCTAATTTTCATAAGACATTAGTGCTTTTGAAATTGCGGACCTAAATAAATTAATTAGTGCTTTAGAAATAGCGGAACTAATTTTTGGATTAGCGTTGCCCACCACTGCAGAAGAGGTAATAGATCATGAAATTGACTAAATGAGAAATGTTATGCTGCATTACAGTTACCTCGTATTTTGGGAACTAGGAAGTGGCAGTGATGTCATTTCCCAAGCTACCACTTGAAAACACGTTCCGGTCTCCCCGGTGGAAAAACAAGATGGACGCACGCTTTGTTTTTGTTGCTGTTTCGGAATATAATAAATTACTAACCAGATATGCACTCCTGACACAAAACATGTCAAAGAAGGAGGATGAACGCCGAAGGTAATAGATTTAATATATATTTTTCGCTAATTCTTTAATGTAAATCTTTGGGAAAAAGAAAAACTGGCTTTACAGTTAAAAAACAAACGTCTTCACTCACAGCACAGCAAAACATGTAGGGTGTTTACGATATGTTGAAGAAACTGAACAGTGGTTGCTTTATTTTGCAAAATAAATAAGTTGCTAACACCAGTTGCTACTTGCTAACCCTGCTGACCACTTGACCAGGTCACCCTTGTAAAAGAGATCTCGATCTCAAAGGGCTCTACCTGGTGTAATGGACCTACCCAGGGTCAAATTAAGGTTTTTGAACTGTCCAGTGATGACCTTTACTGACCACTCAGTAAAGCAAGACATTTACTACAAAATCATTCATTTAGCTATAATCTGATAAATATAGTCACCAAAAGAGACTATTTCTATCTTTGATTTTATTCTAATGTAATCAAAAGAATAACTTTTGTCATTTTCATGATATATGTTATATGCTGTTATTCTTTAAATGTGAAACATCAATGTGTCATTTCTGCAAGTGAAAAGGTGTCAAAGTTCAGCTAAAATGTCAAACTGACTTACACTGAAATTGTTTTTGTCGAGTTTCAGCTAAAACTCTCATCTAGCGTCTGAAAGTCTCTCACTCAGATACTTTTCCTAAACAATTTCCTTCTCTGTGCTGAATTTCACCTTGAATAGTGATAACGAGTGGACCAATGAAAAAGAGACAAGTTTTTCTCCTCTCTAAGTCTTTTAAGTTCTAACTGTGCGGAAACGCTTCAGTCTTTTGAATGGACAGAGAGTTTGAATGGACGGAGACCTGAAAGCTCTCTGCCTTGCAGCTGGTCAAGCTTGGTCAAGAGCCAAAGACTAACTTGTCAGCTAGAACTGATGGACGCCTCCATCCAGTTCCCCGAGCAAAAGCTCCAAAGTTCCTAATGAACTTTCTTTGAGAAACATCTCGTCTTGAAGTCGGCCAGAAGCTGCCACATGTTTCTGACGGCTGACGCGGATCCGAGGAGACGTTGGAAGTAAACGACCAGTTCAGACGTACGAGGGCCGGAAGGACTCTGTGCACCTGGGAGGCTGGTAATATCTTTATCAGACGCATCGTCAAAAGGTAAAGCTGTTTACAAACGTACCTGGGATTTAGCCGAAGTCGGATGGAAAGTGTCATCTCTGGTTACACTCGAGATAAATAACTTAATCTCTCCAACCTCTTATTCCTCCTTTTCCCTTTCCCTCTCAATCTTAAGCTGGAAACTATTTTAAGCTGAAATGCCCCTCAGACTAAATATGTTAACATCCAATATTTATGTCTGTTGTGTTGAATTTAAGTGTGCTGACGTTTTAAATTGAAAGAAAGTGAAATCATGTCAATCAAGTGTAATGGTGTTAATTTAGTTGATTTATTTTAAATAAATGATAGTGTCTTTTTGACATATCAAACTAAGTTAACGTCTTTGTCACTTAATGGCTCTGTTTATTTGTCCATCATAAAGATCACAGAAATATTGAATAAACTGAAAAAGAAGAGAATCCGTGAAATTACTATTCAATCTGAATAAGTAAATTAAGGTAAAAAGGAGGTCAGTATTAAACTGACCCTCCACATTAACCCCTTACATCTGGTGGCCTTCGTACGTGGTTCTGAAAGTTTATTGATATCTGTGGTCTCAGTCATGAACTGTAACGTCATGTTTGCATAAAAGGATCCAAGTTTTAAACTCTGAGGATAATAATTTTTGGCTGGAAGTGTTCAAAGCAGGCAGATTCTGCATGTTTTTATCATTTGAAGCTGTGAGATTATTATTGTTTCAACTCTGTTAGACGCTGTTGGAAGCATTCAGGTGAAGTTTTGTCAGCCGTGGTCTGTGGTGGTTCTGGTCCTGGTTCGGTCCAGTTCACGCAGACTCCTGTACAAAGCTTTGTTTGACCGCCGAGTCAGAAGCCTGAAAGCTAATTTAACATCTACAAGATTGCTGTTGTGGTATTTTACATTTTAGAGCAGGTCAAAGAAGCATATTACTGTTAGAACGTGTCGGATAGTGGTTCTGTTCAGACCCGAGTTTCTGATCCACGACAAAGTGGACCGGTACCGACCTTGACGCGCTCCGAGAGAGTCCGTGTTTGTTCAACAGCTGCAGTGCTGTGTTACTGAGCGTAACTAAGTTGGCCTGTCTAGGTGTGTTCGCCGCACGTTTCAGAGTTTTGGGGAGTTAAATTGAAGCGTTTGAGTTGTTTTAAGAGTCTATAAAGTTGTGGTCTGTTGTGCAAGCTAACGTTAAGAAGACGTGTGTCTACATGTTTGTTTATGAGCTGTGATTGGATGAAACGAGTACTGTGTGCTGTCAATCACTCATGTAGCGAACGCTGATTCGCTGTTGTGTGCTGTCAATCACTCTTGTGGCGAACGCTGATTCGCTGTTGTGAGCTGTCAATCACGTCGCACGCCGTTGCGACCAGCCCACTTTGTCGTCATTTCCGGCGCTACATTGGTCGAAGGTAAGAAACTACATTCGCCATTTATGCTTGGAGAATGAACTACATATGCTGTGATTGATTTGTTGACGTCACGTATGTTGTAGCGAGCTCCGCCTCGCTCACGTAAGAAGCTGGTGACGCGCTACGCACGCTGCGTTGGCCCGCCCATTTTTGTCGTCACTTCCAGGTGCCGCACTTTGAGTGACAGGTCACACTCGCTGGTTCACACTCGTTCACACACGAACACACACTTAAACACTCATCTGAAGCCATCAACACTGTCTAACAACATAAACTTGTCTCTGACAAGAACGCGGTTCGAGCAATTATCACGTTCTTACTGAAAACTAACCCTAAAAGGTTGTTTTCTTTCCATGTACTGATTTAAACTCAGTCGCTTCGTGATAACATACTCGACGCTGCCCCCTGCTGGACGTTAATAGATGAGTTTTCTCTCAACACATCATAAAGTCAGCATTTTTTATGGTGAAAATTACCAGCTTTAAAATTGTTCTGTACACAAACAAAAAATCCTGTTTATTTTAAATAAAGAATTTTTGAATAACAGAGGTACAGACGAACAATTGATGCTCGTTTTAAATACTGAAGAGATTTAAAATAACACTCAAAAAGCATCTTTTATTTGATTTTCAAATTAAATAAAAAAGAAAAGTTGATGGAGAGCAGAGCATTTCCACATTCAAAATTTTAAACAGCATTGGCGTACACTGTACACTTTTGGTTAAAAATAGCATTTTTAACGTTTTTCTGTGTACATTTAAAACAGTGAGGTTAATTTGATAACGAATTTCTTTTTCGAATAACACCTGCATGTACCAGCTTGTTGATTTTTACAGACTCAAAACAAATATGGATACACAATCAGATGACGTTGTACCATCCTCATCCTTGAAGGATGCTGATGGTGAGGAGAAAATCCCAGCGCAGGAGGATTCAGACACTGAGTCAGAGGACACAGATTGTGTTGATAATGCCTTAAAGCTGCTAACTAAACCCCTCGTGAAGTACGGTGAGGAGATAGCAGCAATGGACACCTCCACTCTGAACACAGAGTTAGAAAATCTAACAACAAGCATTCTCAAAAAAGATGGGAAAAAGCTCAGCGCCGACCGTCTAGCCAAATTGGCCCTTCTATTGAAGGCCAGACTGGACCATGAAGTGGAGAGGTGTGTGGACCTTGAGGAGAAACTGGCTGATGAGAAAACTAAACACGAAGGTACCACTTCAGATTTTGTGTCATACCAGAAAACGACAAATACAGAGACTGAACGTTTAAAAAATGAAATACAGTCGCAAGCACAGTCATATGAGGAAAACATTCGTTCCAGAGGACGAAAATATGACGAGTCTGTCAGGGAGAATGAAAAATTACAGCAAGAAATACAATCGCTGTCTAGAGAATTACAAGAGAACAAGGAAAAAAGAGAAGACACCCACAACCTGTGCACAAGGTTGAAAATTGAGTATGATAGATTAAAAGAACAACTAAAAGAGAGCACTCAATTCGAGGAAAATAAAAAACTCAGTGAACAGTGCACAGCGCTACAAACTGAAGTTGATTGTTTACGCAGAGAAGTGACTGAAAGTAAGGTGGAACTGACCTTAACTAAAGAAAACCTTTTTAAAGAAAGGGAAAGATGGGTGGATGTTGTGGCAAAGCAGTCTCAAGGCTTCACACCCCCACCACCTCCACGCGGTAATGCAGAATTGCTCACCGTACCTGTTAAGACCCGCCAGTCGGAGCAGGGACTTGCGTCCTCAACAACAACACCTGCACATGGATCACAGGTAAATGGGAATAGCAATGGTGCTAACCTTTCTATTCCAATACCTGAACTCCAGAAGCTTTCTAGATACATTAAACGCTTTGAGCCAGGGCCGTTGGGTTCAATCCATACAAAGACCTACCTAGACTCTCTTGACTTCCAACTGGGTAATTTTCCAAATGCTACTGCTGAGGATAAAATTGCACTGATCAGGCTCACCGCAGACTGGCCTGTATATGCCTTCATTGATCGCCAACCAGACGCCATGAAAACAGATTACAAACTGTTGCGTGATACTCTTATACGAGAGTTCACTCCAAACATGGGGCCTGGTGGCTACCCTGATGCCGAGAAGGTCGTGCAAGGTAAGAAAGAGCATCCACAGGCATATTACCAGAGAATGTTCCAGGCTTTCTTTGGTAATCGCAATGAACCGGGCATGGAGGACGAAGTAGGTTTTAAATACCTTTTCGGTAAAAACCTCCACCCTGATATAAAAGAGTCAGTACAAGTGATGGCTAATTTCAGAGACAAAACCATCAAGGAAATGAAACAATGCGCCGTAAATGTTTTCGAGGCCCGCATGGAATGCAGAACACCCGTAGAGGTGTTCACGAGTGCGAGAGTCGAACCCCAATCGCTGGAACTGGAAGGGACGCGAGCACCAGCTCCCTATCCACCGACAGGCGAAAAGAAACAGACCTTTCAACCCGACAAACCACAAAGTGGGGGTATCCGCTGGAGAAAGAAGCCAGGGTGGCTCAGACAAAACACGGAGGGTGAACAAAAGGATCAAAAGGGGGGTGCGCGTCCAAGGAGTACAGATTATGGGTACAGGGGTAACCCATATAACCAAGGGTGGTCCCAGCAGGAACCCCCGAACCAAGGGCGGTCCCAGAGGGGACCCCCGAAACCAGGGTGGTCCCGGAAGGGACCCCCGAGCCGTGGACCTGCTCCTCCTACCCCTCGAACAGAACAGTCCGAGACAGGAAAAAAGTCGCAAAAGTCCCAGAGGAAAGGCCGTAATTCTCTGTCCCCAGAGGACATGGAGAAATTACGTCGGTTTTTAAAAGATTTGGATGATACAGGCAAGGATAACAAGCCTGGAGTATTGTGCAGCACTGTCGTTGACAGATGCTCAGAGCACACAAATAACAACAATGCCACAGTTGCTGGCAGTCACAAAGATACTGATGGTCAGGTTGCTGACAATCAGGGTAATGACAGTCAAATCATTGACAGTCCAGAATGTGACAGTCAACAAAACATTGACTGTAACCATGACTTCATTGTTACGGAGTCTGAGCAACCCTCGTCAGAGCAAGGGGGGGAAAGCTCACTCACCGCTGAAAGTGGCTCGCCACGAACTGAACAGTCAGACCCATGTGTGTCTGCACTAACAGTACTGATAAATGAAGGTCACACAGTCGGGGGTAGGCGTGATAAACGTCAGAGAAAACCTGGTAAGTTCCTGTGTGACATTATCAGAAAGGGGCCCGCTAAGAAGGCTTACCTGTCCATCACGTTGGAAGGGGTCCTCAGAAAAGAGGCCCTCTTGGATGGTGGGGCAGACATATCCGTTATGTCACCCACACTGTTAGAAGAGCTACGGCTGGCCGCTAACGGTGTTGACAGGGAAATACCCCTCAGAGAATGTGCTATAGTTTTGCAGGGTCTCTCGGAGACGAGTACAACCCTAACAGCTATAGCAATGGTTCACATGCAGATTGGTGTAACGACACTATACCACCCGGTATACGTGTCCACCGTTGACTCATGCCCATTTTTGGTTGGCCAGGACTTTATAAACCGCTTCGACGCGGTTATAGATTATGGCGATCAGTCAATGTGGACCAGAGTGAGTCAACCACTGCCGATCGATATGCCTACACAGAGTAACACTGACCGTCTAACGGCAGGTACAGCGGAAGGCAAAAGGGAATGCTCAGACGAGAGCACAATCCCTGTGGGTGAACCTTCAACTACAGGTGAGGCAGTAGAGGCCCAACAAGAGAGCCCCCTCTGCGAGCTGAAACAGTTGGCACTCACCGGACACTACCTACCACAGGTAGTCAATGGTGTTGAGATTCAAGGATCCCACACCGATGATGCTGTTCTGTCCCCTTGGACGGAGAAATCAGCGATCAGCCAAGCTTTCTTTGGAACCTTGGTTAAGAAACAGTTGGGTCTAGGAATGAACAGAAAGGCTTTCCGCTTTTCGCTAGACCCCAACGATAAACAGGTAATGACCGCTAAAGGGATCATTGACCTTAAACTAATCTGGAACCAACGAGAACTGGATCACCCGTTCCTCGTGGTCCCGAACTTACCACATGCAACCTACATAGGCTCCGACATTTTGGTAAGATTAGGTGTCCGAGTGGACATCAACAACAATGTACTGTGGTCACTGGATACAGCCACGAAGGACTCTCCTGTGCTGACCACAGAGAACCTTAAAGCTGGACAGACCATTCCAGAGGTCTGTCAGATTGCTAACAGCCATAACACTGCGGTACCACCACAGGTTATGAACAAGCCAGTGATGTGTCACATCATGAAAGGACAAGCTATTAGCACAAAACAGGCATACTTTCAACCATCTCCTATGTTTTTCAACTTAGGACTGTCCATGGAGGCCACATGCCAAGTGACCCTCGACTGCAGAACCACGACTGTTGCTGTGTGCAACACAAGCACAGAAGAGGTACTGATCCCAAAAAACACACAGCTAGGATGGTTGATCTCTACTGATTTTCATGATTTTGAGCTAAGCATTCCATTTCTGGGAGGACTCCCAGAAAACTTGATCCCTAATCAACACACGGGGCAAGTCTTGTTCACGAAACCAACACAGGCCATAGCTCTTTTCTCCCCCACTGAGGCCGACCAGGACACTGTCCGCAGGTTCGGTTTCAACAAAGGAGACAGTCTATGCCCCCAAACTTACAGTGCACTACCCGTAAACAGGTTTCACGACACTGAAAGGGACTCAATGGAGCTCCCCAAAGAACAAGAACCCCTCTCAATTGCTTCACAGATTGACCAGGTGGTCGCCCAAGCCGACGCCCTGAAAACTGATGAAGAAAGGGACAGACTTCGCAAAGTTCTTTTAAAGTATGAGAAATCATTCTCAGCTGACTCGATGGATTGTGGGTTGACCACGCTCCACACAGTGAGCATCCCAACCCCGCCTAATGCTCCCCCTGCATTTGTCAGACAGTACAAGATTCCTCTGGCAGCACATCAACCTATCAGAGAAATCATTAATGACCTGTTAGAAAAAGGTATCATCCGATACTGTAACAGCACTTACTCTGCGCCTTTATGGCCGGTGTTAAAACCAAATGGTAAGTGGAGACTCACTATAGACTACCGAAAGCTAAACAAACAAGTTCCCTTATCCAGATGGCCTATGACGCAACTCCAACAGGAACTGCCCAAGGTCATCAATGGTAAGTACTTCTCGACCCTCGACGTCGCCTCTGGTTTTTGGACCATCCCTGTGCGCGCCGAGGACCAGTACAAACTAGCTTTCACTTTTGGTGGCCGTCAATACACCTTTAACAGGTGTCCCTTTGGCTACGCTAACTCACCTGCAGAGTTCAACATCTTCTTGAACAAAGCATGTCCAGACGCCCACGAGCGTGGAACACTGATCTACGTGGACGATGTCCTTTTGAGGCAGCCAACACTGGACTCACATTTGGCTGAGATCGACCACGTTCTGAATCAGCTGACAACTGCTGGTGCTAAGATATCACTGTCAAAATGCCAATGGTGCAGAACCAAGGTGGACTACGTTGGCCTGCTTGTAGGTCCAGACGGAGTACAACCACAGCTGACTCGCACCCAAGGCCTTGACAATCTCAAAGTCCCCACCAATCTCAAAGAACTACAAAGTTTTCTTGGCGTGTGTAACTACTCGAACCAGTTCATAGAGAACTATGCAGACCTTGCAAAGCCACTGACTGAACTCCTAAAGAAAGACGTTCCATTCGTCTGGACTGATAAACAGCAACAGGCAATGGACGCTCTTATAAACAGGATCAAGTCAGCCCCTTGTTTAGTCTACCCAGACTACAACAAAGAGTTTTACTTGGAAGTGGGCTTCTCAGCTCATTGCATAAGTGCAGGTCTGTACCAGATACACGACAGAGACAAACGTGTAGTAGCCTACGCCAGCAAAACGATGGCAGGCCCCGAGTTGAGATTCTCAGACTGTGAGAAAGCTCTACTGACCACAGTGTGGGCAGTTAAACATTTCTCCAGCTACATTGGTGGACAGAAAATCATTGTGGAAACACAACACCAGCCAGTGACTTTTCTTAACAGTGAACGCATCAGAGATGGTGTGGTGACAAACTCACGTGTTGCAACGTGGCTCATGGCGCTTCAAAGTTTTAACCTAGACATACGTTATGGTCAAAACAAGAAGTCTCATCTGGGGACGGACTTGGCAATCTGCCAGAAGTGTACACAAGATGTACCAGCCACCCAGCCGCCGGTTGAGGTAAAACCCCCAGTAACTGAAGACCCGAATCACCACTTCTTTGATGACAATATCTGCAAAGATATGACAACATTGTACGTGGATGGATCTTCATTCCTCCGCGACAAGATCTGCAGAGCAGGTGTTGGAGGGGTCCTCCTCCAAGACCAAGAGCAGATAACTTTCAGCTACAAATTAGGATCTCAGACTTCTCAGTACGCTGAGATTGCAGGAATCCTAATAGCTCTCCAGATGGTAGTAGAACGCTCCATCAAGACGCTAGTCATCTGCACTGACTCTAACTATGCTCGTTTGAGTTTCGCTTGTCACCTCGCTGTGTGGAAACTGAACGGTTTCCTAACAAGCGACAGAAAAGTGGTCAAACACAAAGAGCTTTTCATAGCGTGTGATCACTTGGTGACATCACACGACTTACAGATCTACTGGAAGAAAGTTCCAGGGCATTCTAGAGTCCCAGGCGATGACAAGCACTACAATGACATTGCAGACTCCTTAGCCAAAGAAGGAGCCGACGAAGGTCCTCTATGGTCCTTCGACCCCTCCTGGTTAATCGAGACTCTGCCAACACAACCTTCAGTCAGAGTTATGGCAGTCACACGTGCACAGGCCGCAGCCAGACCTGCTGACAACGCAGTCTCTGTACGACCTGCACTGACTGACCCAGACATCATCCAACTACAGAAGTCGGATCCTGCTATCAACTCCATGATACTGTACCTGACTGATCCGAACAAAAATAGTCCGTCTAAAGACGACCTGGATTCCGATCCAGACCTTAAGGTCCTCTATCAGCTGCGCAAACAGCTAAAACTAATCAAGGGCATCTTAACTTTCGCTCATGGACCAACGTCCTCACCTGTGTTCGTGGTTCCCCATGACCAAAGGGGGGTAATGTTAGTCCATGCCCATGATCTCCCGTCCGCAGGACACAAAGGAGATAAAGCCACGCTGACGGCATTAAAACAAATTGCCTATTGGCCTGGAATGAAAAAGGATGTCAAGGACTACATTGAAGGGTGTGTGGTCTGTGGCCAGTTTCAGCCAACCAGACCACTTCACAGAGCACCACTGCAAAGCAGAGGCATTGCATTCCCATGGTCTGACCTCCAGATCGACTGGGTTGGACCACTCACTAAGAGCTCTAGAGGAAATAAATATTTTCTCACGGTAACCTGTGCATTTACCAAATGGGTAGAATGCCTACCAGCTCCTAACGACACAGCACAAACAACTGCTATGTTGTTAATGAATCATATATTCTCAAGGTTTGGACTTCCCCTTCGGGTGAACTCAGACCAAGGTACACACTTCACAGGTGAAGTGATGAAAGAACTGTGGAAGACGCTAGGCGTCAAGGCCAACTTTCATGTCGGCTACCACCCACAGGCTTCAGGCCAAGTCGAGAGAGCGAACAGAACTGTGGTGAGTATTTTGAAGAAATACGTGGCCGCAAATCACAAGGACTGGGATGTGAAACTCCCTCTGGTCCTCATGGCCATAAGAGCCACTCCACACACATCAACTGGCATCTCTCCCTTCGAGATGATGACCGGTCGACAAATGACTCTCCCTCTACACCTGTTGTACCAACCAGGTGACGCCGTCATGGCGACAGCCTACACTACACAACAATACATGAAAGATTTGAATGTACACCTCAGAAACACTTTTGCTTTCGCCCAGAAAAACCTGGAAAGGTCCGCTGAAGGACGCAAGGCGTACTATGACCAGAAGGCCTCTCACAATGAACTCCAAGTGGGAGACAGAGTCTGGTACTATACGTTCGCCCCAACAACCGGGAAAGGAGAGTCCGGGACCGGAACTCTCGCCCGCAAACTAATGCCCAGGTGGACTGGACCTCATCTGATAACAGACAAAGTGTCCTCAGTCGTCTACGAAATCAAAATCAGCAAAGGCCGCAAAGAGCCAATTGCTAAATGGGTACATCGAAATCAGATCAAACCTTACAAGGCGTTCAATGACTCCACAAAAGACAAAGATCTCACAAACTCACCGACTTCATGGGATAATAAGGTCGTCCAAACACAAGTTAGTAAATAAACTAATCAGGTTTAAACTACCATATTTCCCACCCTATAAGTCGCATTGTCCAATTTGAACTTAGAAACGCTAAGCCTAAAACCCACAACAAAAAACTAACCTTAACAACCGTTTAAATCCACGAGATTTAATTTGACCTCGGTCATAAAGTTGAGACCTGTTTTTCTTGTGTGTTGCACTTTGGAATCTGACGACAAGAGTGTGTCGAAGCAGTGAAACGTTGTTTCCTTGTTGTTTAGTCATTACTGTTGTCATTAGTTGAGATATTGTTTGGTTCTGAACACTCCCAGCCAAAAAGGTTTTGTATTAACATTGGTTAATGAATGATATGGATTTAACTATGCCAACATGCAGTTCGTTTTGTTAAATCTCAATCGTCGAAGAGTCAATGTAGTTTAAAGCTACTCAAGGTACCATAAACTACACTGGTCTCACAATTTCTAAATTGAACCGATTCGATCGTTTCTATTCTAGATTATCTATTCATTTTGATGAGTCTCGCCATAGACTTCAAAATTTATTAGGAATACCAAATCCTACGTCGTTCGTCTAAAAGACAACAGACATTTAGATCAAACTATATTTCATTTTTTTATTTTAGTTTAACCTAAACTAAGTAATGAATGGAGGAATAGTTTGGAATTAGAGGCCTTCGTTACAGAAGCCCTCCAAAATTCTATAGGTATAGATCCCTATATCTAATTTACAGAATTGATCCACCCCTTAATTGGTAATTGTAGCTGATCTAAACCATGATAGCTTACATACCAGGTGCATATAGGTAAGGCTTAATGTAAAATCCCAATCATAAGCCCACCTTAAAAACCACATAATTGCATGACACATAGAACCAGAGTGGCACTGACTGGAAACCAACCAGCCAACAACCTTCGATGTGGGGACCTGCAGCTCCAACGCTTGGTCTTCAACCTTCGTCCAAGGGTCGCCTCCTCTGCGTCAATCGAGGGATCCCCTCTACATGCTGATTATGAAAACAATTGTTGCTGATCAATCAACAAAACTAATCGTTGTGGAATTTACTGCTGTGGAATTACCGCTGTGGATTATAAGACTTTGCTTTCCAAGGGATCACAGACTTTGTTTTCCAAGAGTTAACAGACTTTGTTTTCCAAAGGATTAAAAGCTTTTCGCAATGGGATTACCTCCGAACAGTATGGAATTTCCAAAAACTTTATGGGATTATAATTTTTGATTTTTCTTTTCCACTTGCTGGATTACTTCAAGATCAAAGACAGTTCAAGGTTTCCTTTCGTGTTGGACCCCATCCCCAAGGACTGGCGATGGCTTCCAAAAGGGGGGAGATGTAGTGGACCTACCCAGGGTCAAATTAAGGTTTTTGAACTGTCCAGTGATGACCTTTACTGACCTCTCAGTAAAGCAAGACATTTACTACAAAATCATTCATTTAGCTATAATCTGATAACATAGTCACCAATAAGAGACTATTTCTATCTTTGATTTTAAGCTGATGTGATCAAAAGAATAACTTTTGTCATTTTCATGATGTGTGCTTTTAAGCTGTGTTATTCTTTGAGAGTTAAACTGTGTTCACTGCTGTGTTAAAGGGAAATATCGGGTCACAGAGACCCGACTGTTTTGTTTAGAAATAAGAAGACAGTTTAATCAGTTGTTTTTCATGAACAAGGCTCCAGCTTTCTCTGTCTGTTCCTAAACATTTCTCTCTGCTGCTGCTTGTAGCCTTGGACCTGATAAGGCAAGTGAACTCCTCTCTGTGTTCCTGCTTTTTAAGTCTAAGCTTTTGCTAAAGGCTTCAGAGTTGCTGGGAACTTCCAAAGAGATGTGAACTTTCCCAAGAGCTGGACACGTGTGGTCAAGAGCTAACGACCGGCGTCTTCAGCTAAGGACTGATAACAGGCTGTTATGAGTCTACTTCGAACAAGCGTAAGATCAAGAACTTTGTCTATTCCTTCTTGGAATAAGTTTATCTTGAAGTCAGAGGCCTGAAGCTGACATATTCTCTGATGACCAACGCGGAAGCCAGGAGACGCTG
>JBBPBX010028999.1:15842-27482 GCA_038048925.1 Garcialebias charrua | reverse complement strand
ACACACACACACACACACACACACAATGATTTAAAATCTTGAGGTAATGATCAGTTCTTCTAAAATGAATGTTACAAGTCAGACCTTTATTTTTACATACAGCGACCGTGGACAGTTTAAAGGATTTATTGTCAGTTTGTGAAACATTAAGATGAACAGTGGTGATCTGATGCAGGACGGAACAAATTAACTGAGATTCTGGTGAGGGTTGGATCAATGGTGGGGCCAAAAGACCTGCATACTCACAGAATAGAATAAAAATGTGACAGATTTATTCAAAACAAAAATGACTGACATCTTGACTTGAGATAGGGTTCAATAATAAATGGTTTAAAAAACAGATGAGTAAATTCAATTCAATTCAGACTGTATGCAAACAAACTATTTTGAGCTGAAAAAAACTGAAGATATGAAATATTGCACAGTGACAGATTGCAGCTGTGAACACCTACAAGAGCGCACATGTGTGCGCAAACACACACACACACACACACACACGTCTGTCTTTCAATCTTTGTGGGGACTTTGCATCGACTTCCAATCTTTCATTTCTATAGCCTCCTAACCCTGAGCTTTACCCTAAACCTAACCATTACCTAACCCTAACCCATCAACGAGACTTGTTCTTATTGGTCCCCACACAACAGGAGCAGTTGGTCCTCAAAATGTAGGATTAAAAAAAAGTGATTTCCATGATACCATACCATACCATACCATTTTATTTATAAAGCACTTTAAACAGGAACAAGTCCACACCAAAGTGCTGGACAAACACACACACATACACACACATGCAAGAACATTTCTGAGAGACTCATAGAAATAATTGTTGATACTATGCCTGAAAACTCTCATCATCTATTACAATTATGAAACCTTTGGTCTCTATCATTCCACATGTTAAACCATCCATCCTGAGGAAGTCTTTCGGACAAAAGACAAAACGTTTCTACAATTATTTTTTTTTTGCTTTGTTTTGTTTTTTTGAATGTCCAGAGGACCAGACTTAGCTTTTTAGATTTTTCTACCTGGATGCATCAGTGTAGAAAAATCTAAAAAAGCTAAGTCTGGTCCTCTGGACATTCAAAAAACAAATCCATCCATCCTTTATCTTTATCTGCTACTTTCTTTTCGGGTCATGTGGTCACTGGTGCCCATTTCCAGCTATCACTGTGTGGATGGGGGGGGTGCACCCTGAACAGGTCTCCAGTCTATCACAGGGACACATAGACAAACAAGACAAACAACCATTCACTCTCTCACTTACATAGGAACAATTTAGAGTTACCAGTCAGCCTAACATGCATGTTTTGGTCTGCCTGGCTGACATCAGGGACTGGATGGATTTAAATTTCTTAAGTTTCAATTAAAAGAAGTCTGAAGCCAAGTTGTTCCCTCCCAATGACACAGTCACCAACCACTGCATCAACCTTTCTGCTCTAGCCCTGTCAGAAAATCAAAAAGTCACAAATCTGGGAGTGATAATGGATCCTTCCATGAAACTCAACAGTCATGTAAACATGATCGTTAAATCCTGTTTTTTCCAGCTGAGGCGACTGTCTAAGCTGAAGCCCATATTATCAAAAAATAACCTGGAGACACACATTCATAACATCTAGGCTTGATTACTGCAATTCGCTCCTGTTTGGTATCAGTCAGACCTCTATTGCACGACTACAACTGGTCCAGGATGCAGCAGCCCACTTTTTAACCAGTAGGCTACAGGCAAAAGAGAGCACATTACACCAGTCTTGGCCTCCCTGCACTGGCTACTGGTTCATCTTTAAATCCAGTTCAAAATACTCGTATGTCTACAAATCGCTGAACAGTTTTGCCCCCCTACCCCACTCTGATTTGCTACAGCCCTATGTCCCACCACGTGTTCTGAGGTCAGCGGACCAGTTACTTCTCATAGTTCCAGGAACTCGTCTTAAGCACAGAGGTGACGGGGCCTTCTCTGTAGCAGGACCAAGACTTTGGAACGAGTTACCTCTGCAGGCCCTCGACAGGCCCCCTCCCTCTCGGGTTTCAAACCCTGTTTAAAAACCCAGTACTATTCTGTGCTTTCAACACCAGATGATCAGTGTTTGAACCGGTTGCTTCACACAGGTTGGTCGTTATATTTATTATCTGTGACGTTTTCATGTCTATATTCTGATTTTTGAGCACTTACATTAGGAAATTAAAAAAGATAAATCTAGGCCCCCAAAAAGCTGAAAAGTAGCTGAAAAAGCAGAACCAAAAGTAAGTGATAGGAATTTAAATGAGCTGTATAAAAATTGGAATAGATGGTGGGTGGATGGATGGAGCATGCATGGGTGGATGGATGATGGATGGAGCATGCATGAGTGGATGATGGTGGGTGGATGGATGGAGCATGCATGGGTGGATGGATGCATGGGTGGGTGATAATGAAAGATGGATGTACACATGATGGATGGATGGATGTTGTCTATGTCATAATGTCACCTCAGCTGCAGTGTTTTTCCCATCTCTAATTACTCCCATCGTGCTCTGGTTGTGAGCGTCCACTTCACTCTTTAGACTGGTCATAGTTCATCAGCACTGCGACCGAGGACGCGTCCCTGCAGGAACAACAAAGCACACAGCTGAAACCAAGTACTACACACCCTGATGATCCAGCTATGAAAATGTAGTGATGTTATTTAGACAGAATTTGAGTGAAATTTCGTTTTTGATGTAATGATTCAGTGCAGTAAAACATGCACATAACGTATGTTAGAATAAACATAGAAAATAAAACAGATACTTCAAAGGGACTCATCTTTTTTAAACTATGAGTAATGTTGAATAATTATTAGATAGATACATTAATTAAAGCAGTACCAATCAGTGCTCTGTGGAAGACGACAACGGGTTCCATCACGTCCTCCTCTGTCCTCACAAATCGCGGGCTTGCCACCTGCTTCCTTGTTGGTAAGGCTTCAATAAATACGGCTGCAGACATAAATTAGAACCTGCTGTTTATTGTTTAACCCCCTGAAATAACTTTGGCTTCCCAAACTGAATAAAAATTGCTCTATTCTTCACTCAGATTGCTAAATTCGTCCGGTTCTGTATCTGTCGCCATTGTTGTTTACAAGGTGCGCACGAGCAGCGTTTCATCTCCGTACGTCACAATGACGTTTGCGGAAGTTCTCGGAATTATAGGGGCGTGTCACAGCGACAAAATTACCATAACTTGTAATGAAATTTTAATATATTTATAATTTATTTTGCAAAAACGAACATAGTTGAATGATAAAATATATATATGTAGTGCAAAACGATGCATAGTTACAACATGATGTCAGTGCAGCTTCATTTTGTATGTTGCTTTGTGTGTTGCCTGTTTTTCTGTTTGTACAGCACTTTGGTTGGCCTTGTCACTGTTTTAAGTGCTCTATAAATAAAATGGTATGGTATGGTATGGTATGGTGGGAGGAAACTGGAGTACCCAGAGAAAACCCAAGCATGTACAGAGAGAACATGCAACAGTGAAACTAAATATTGTTATAGATATTGGGGAAAAAAAGAAGTGTTTCAGAATAACTATCCCCTCTGTAAAACATGGCAGTGGTAGTACAGTACAGTATATTGGTTTGGACTTGTTCTGCTGCATGTGGTCAACTTTTTAGAACCTTAAATTCTAATTCTATCTAAATAATACAGTATACAGTATATAGACAAAGATTCATAAAAAGTCTTGTACATGTAATGCCTTAGGAAGTTCTGGTACGAATGAGTGAATTTTGACTTCACACTTCACTGGCTAAGTGGTTAGAGCAGTCATCCTCTAATGGGAGAGTTGGGGGTTTGACTCCACCAGCAGTCACATGCTGAAGTGTCCTTGGGCAAGACACTGAACCCCTCATTGCCTCAGATGTGTATCCCATCAGTGTATGAATGTGATAAAGAACTGACTACCGTAGTCTTTGTGCAGATATAATAGAGTGCTGTATGAATGGGTAAATGAGGGCACAGGTTGTGTTGTAAAGCACTTTGAGTATCTTGATAAGATAGAAAGGTGCTATATTATATAAGTACAGTCAATTTACCATTTACACTTCAATGCAAAACTAATTTTTGCCCAATAGATTTACCTGTATTAATAATTAGCTCCTTTTTCTCTTCTCTTGTTTATTGAGCCTCTCTTGTTGTATGTTGGGCTGCTGTTGTTCCAGTCTGACCCCAGCATATCCCAGGGGACAGACCAATTTCCATACAGATAGACACAAAGCCACCATGCACCTGTGCTCCTGGACATCCATGCTGGATTTACAGAGAAACTGATGCTTATTGATGTCTGAACCTCCCATGAGAAAACGTGAGGACAGATTCTGAGAGATACTGATATGTTGAAATGAGGAGGAATTCAGGAAGAGGAGTGGAGGTAACATGGACGGATAATCACATCTGTCTGTTGTTACTTTCTGCTGCTGAAGTCATTAGTGTCAGCTAACAATGATGAAGCACGACTCCAAAATAGCCAGTGTCTCAATTTTATTTTCAGATTTAATAATTTCATGTAAACATAATATGAATATCTCTTCGTTCAGCTCTGTCTCTTGTTTATTAGCTAAAATGAAATAATTAAGAAGACGTAGCAACAACAAAAAAAACTTTTATTATATATTGTAAGTACTGCACATTTGTATTAGATTATAAGAATGAAGTTAAGATCCTTTAGAAAATATAGATTTTTATCAGTCAATAAACCTCATACGCAATGCTAAATGATGAGGTCAAATCTATAATCAGCTGTCGTGATTGCTTTTACCTCGTGCCAGACTGACCTAGTGTCGAACTCCATGGGGCCCAAACAGACAGCAATTCCTGCAGTTTTATTTGTGAGTTAATAATAATAATAATAATAATAATAATAATAATAATAATTATGAATTCCATTTATAATGCACTTTTCATTAATAAAAATCTCAAAGTGCTAAGGAGGAAGGGAACGAGGTGCAACATATGCTATGGGAATTGCGCCCCCGCGCGATTACCTGAAGGAATACATTCACGCCTTTACGGCAAGGGCGTCAGCGTTGCGTCAGAGGCCCCGCCCTCTGGGTATTTAAGCCGCTGACGCCCATCCATCTTTCTCCAAAATTGCACTTCACCGAGCTTTCAGCATTGAAAAGGGCCAGATATGTTGCACCTCGTTCCCTTCCTTCAGGGAACATGAGTTATGGTGCATAACTTTCAGTTCCCTTTCAGTCATGTTCTCTCGGTGCAACATATGCTATGGGAACGTAATTCATTCACGCCCTTGAAATGCTCAGTAAAATGCATGCTAGTGTGAACGTCTGCCCTTGACCAGCAGGTAACTCAAGGCTACTTTCTACTGTGTGTTAGAAAGAACAGCATGAGTGACATCACACGCAGTAACATCCAAACTGTATGCTTTGCAAAAGTGTTTATTGAGCTCCAGTTCGCCGCAGCACAAATGTCTGCAACTGGTACACCCTTGAACAGTGACCACGAAGTGGCCAAGCCCAGAGTAGAGTGAGCGTGCACTCCAGAGGGCAGCTGTTGAACTTTGCTACTGTAAGCCCTTTTAATGGCCTCAGTCACCCAATGTGAGAGTCGATGTTTTGATAGGGCCTTTCCGGTAGCAGGTGCTGCAAAGCACACGAACAGTTGATTTGTTTTTCTCCATTCAGCTGTTCTCTGCATGTAAGTGCGTAAAGCTCTCACAGGGCAGAGGGCCTTCGGCCTTTCCTGTTCCTGAGTGAGAACAGGAGCAAGTGGGAAGGAGGAGAGATCAAAGTCCAGACTCCTATGGTTTAAAGTCAAGACCTTGGGGATGTATGCGGGATTAGGCCTTAGGGTGACCTTTGACCCATCAGGGACGAATCTGGTACACATTGGATGTACAGACAATGCATGGAGGTCACCCACGCATTTCGCCGAGCAAAGGGCCAAGAGTAGAGCGGTTTTATAAGATAATAAATCTATCTTAACCTCGCTCAGTGGCTCGAATGGAGGATCACAGAGAGCCCCCAAGACCAGGCTAAGATCCCAACCAGGGGTCAGGATCCTGCTGGGTGGTTTCATTCTTAGCACGCCCTTCATAAATCTTATTATGATTGGATACGCGCCAGGTGTCCTGTGTCCCCAGCCTTCGTGACTGGCTGAAATTGCTGATAGGAAAACTTTAATCGTTGAGAAAGAACGACCTTTTTCCAATAAGTCCTGAAGGAAAGTCAGGAACTGAGCCAGGTCGCATGAGTAAGAAATAATATTTCTTTCTGTGCACCAACCTTCAAAAATATGCCATTTCTGTACGTAGAGAGACTGTGTTGACAGAGCACCGGCATTTTGGATGGTTTTTACCACATTTTCCAGCAGGCCTGATGCCATCAGCTTGTTCTTTTCTGCCAACAAGCTGAAATTTTTAACAGCTCCGCCTAAGCGGCGAGACTGCTCCTTCTGGTGACATAGTTTGACCCTGAAGAAGAGCAGTTGGTGTATCCAGTTCCCCTCCAAGGGCCCTGGATGCTGTGATCCCCTGGGGTCAACCAAGTTAGGGAGAAGGCCTTTTTGCCGATGTGCTGCCACGCTGCTCTGATCTAGAGTGATTGAGGGCCGATGCAACCTGTCGTCCTTATTAGACAGAAGTAGAACATAATATCTGTTTTTTCTCTCCTTGTTTGGGGTCATGGGACTAAGAAACTGCGAGCTTTGTAAACGAGCAGATCTCCTGACCCCAATTCGTTTCCTGGATGGGTCTAGTTTACTAGTCCTCGGCCTTAACACCAGCACAGTGAGAAAGGTCACGTGCTGCCGGATCACTGCTTGGACATTGCGTGTCGCCCATTAATGATAAGGGGACAGCTGTAACGTGAGAACGTGGAGATGATTCTTTGTGCTTGGCAGACTTTAAATTGTTTGGTGACCGAGAGCCCAGTTCCCTTCGAATAACAGAATCTGCTTCAGCCCTGATTTGTTTACACACAGAGCAGTTTGATTACAATTGCCTTTGTGAATGGGTGAAGCTTGTGGTTGCCTGTGGGCTTCTGCCGTGGCCCCCCGTCATTAGATTCTGTCGGCGCACATCCCTGAGGCGCGGACATGTCACGTGTTTGCTTGGTTAGTGTTTGTCCGCCCCGTCGTTCACAATGGAGCGGGAGCTGGAGCACGTGACCCCCCTCACCTGTCTCCGTGAGGGGTGGGTGGTCTGCTTGCAGACACCTCTGTGCCTGTCCGCTACAGACGGAGCAGAGGCACCCTGCTGGGGCTCATTGATTAGGCTAACACCCCGTGAGCCGTGAGGGAGGGGGAGGAAACGGCCCTCTCCCTTTATTATGGCTGGCAGGCCAGAGGGACCCGTTCTGCTGAAGTTATTTGTGTTTGCTGTTTTTTTTTGAGAGTCAATAAAACAGAGAGGGGCTGTTTTTTTTAGCTTTATTTGTGCTTATGTGTAACGACATTTATGACTTTATGTCACTCACAGCAGGAAAAACATGATTTGTGCATGCAACAGAGTTACCAGCTTTTTGTACCATGCTACAAATAAAGTCTGGACATGAAGAGATCATTTCCCGTACCACGTGGGCGGGTGATTGTGTAAAGTCAAGACGTGAACCTGGTTCATCAGGCACGCTTTTGTCTGGTGTCCCGTTTCACCAAGGAGACCCTGTGTCTGACCGCATGGCGGGGGACAAACCTGTTTTTGCTCCATGCGTGTTCGGTCTGAGGTGGGCCCAGCGGTGGTCTCTGCCGGTACTCACCGGCCGTTTTTGCGGTGGGGCACGCGTTGCCGAGCGGTGTCGAGGCTGCGCAGGTCTGCCCCCAGCAGACTCCCTGGGGGGGGGCGAAGCTTCTCCTGGGAATGCCCACCCGGAGAGCTTCAGCCTGTTTGCGCCTCTGGTCCAGCTTGGTCTGAATTCGATCCAAAGCTTTCCCAAACAATCCCGTCGGTTCTATCGAGTGGTGGAGAAAAGGCACCTTTTGTCCCTCGGGGAGATCAGTTAAAGTCATCCACAGATGGCGTATCGCGATGACCACTTCCGCCATGCCTCTGCCTTGAGCAACAGCGGCTGTTCCCATCATGCGGAGCACAAAGTCTGTTGCCCTGCGGGCTTCATCCAACAAGTCAGCGGCAGCTTGCTTGTCCGTCGTTACCTGGAGCTGTTGCAGTTTTTCAGCCAGGTAAGCCTGCATCAACGCGGATGCGTTCATGGTGCGCGCCGCGAGTCCCTGAGCTCTGTAGCATTTCTCGAGCAGAGAAGCTGAAGCTCGACAAGCTTTGCTGGGAAGAGTTGGTTTTGTCCCGGATGACGCCAGTGTGTCCTCAATTTGAGGCACGTTGGCTATTCCCACCTCATCCATCCCGTCCACGTCGAGGAACCGCAAGAGTGGTAACAGCATGGGAGCTCTGGGCTGAGGCCAGGTGCGAGTCAGTTCTGTGAGGAAGTCCGGGAACACGGGCATCCTTTGCCTCGTGGCGGCTTGCTGCTTTGAATGAAAATGGTTTCCTGCCAGCCTTGTGACCTGTTAACGAGGCGGAGGTTCTGGCCATGGGATCTGCAGCGCGTCCGCTGCTCTGTGACACAGATCGAACAGAGCAGGGATGGAAAAGTCAGTTTCCGGGAGCACAGGTTTGGGAGAGGTCTTCTTCCTGTTCCTCGTATTCGACGTCTGCGTCCTCTGCGGAAAATTCGCCTGAGGCTGAAATCGAGATCTTGTCCTCGTTCATCATGCCTCGAGTGTCGAGTTTGACTGTTAAGTCCACCATAGGAGCCAGCACGTCAGGGTTGTCACCCCATTCGACTCGTGTGCTGTCGTGCAGAGCCATGTTCTCGAGCTCCGGCGTGGGAGTGAGGGGCTCGGTGGTGTCTGGATCCGCTGGCACTGCTGGGGCGCCCATGGCCTTGGCGACGAGGTCAGTCCGGTGCCGCAGCACCACCTCCAGCATCTGGCTGCAGTGTGGGCAAAAGTTGGGTGCATCCAGCGCTGTTTTTGCGTGTAACATTCCCAAGCAGATGGGACAGGCCTCATGGGTGTCCGTCGCTGCAAGGGAGAAACCGCATCCGCTAGGACAGGCGCGCGAGGTTGGGCTTGATGTCCTACTGGTTTTCCTTGGAAGTCTTGTCTTTCGCTTTCCTTTCTACGGAGGCATGTCCGAGACAAGGCGAGCGAGTCCTTCCAGAACCCTTTTTCTTTTAATTTGAGACGTCTCCTCCATCGTGTCGCTTTTACTGGCTAGCCCGCTACGAGTTAGCAGGGGTAGCGGTTGTGGCGCAGTTAGCGCCGTCGAGCGAAGCAGTCTGTGGAGAAAGGAGAAGAAAATACTTCGAGGTTAAGAGAAAATGTGTTGGACTAGCTTTCGCTAGTCCAGCAGTACGCAGGAATAATTCTCCGTATGCTCTGTGTAGGGAGCAAGCTCACCTCTGGTTGAGCGATGAAGCAACAGAGAAGTCCCGCGAAGAGAGGTAGTTCAGGTTTAAGCGAGGTGAAGGGCAAAAAAGAGAAAGATGGATGGGCGTCAGCGGCTTAAATACCCAGAGGGCGGGGCCTCTGACGCAACGCTGACGCCCTTGCCGTAAAGGCGTGAATGTATTCCTTCAGGTAATCGCGCGGGGGCGCAATTCCCATAGCATATGTTGCACCGAGAGAACATGACTAAAAGGGAACCTTGATATTGATGTAATCCTTGGATATCAACATTATAATCTGGAATAAAAAACATCAGATGCAGTTTTACAATTTATTTTACATTGAGACGTTAGCCTTCCTGTTGTTTCCTTGTCTTGTTTCTTCCAACATGACAACCTCCAGCCTTCTTCTCTTTCAGCAGAGCCACAGAAAGCAGTAAAATTGTAGAAAGAAACATGAAGTACAGCTTTCACTGATTTTGTACGAGTTCAGACACTGCACTGGTTAATAGAAATTAACAGTCAAAACAAAACAAGCAAGGTGAAGATGATCCCAACACTAAATGTGGTTTTGATTTTAATAAGTCAACTATTTAAGGTTTTTGAGATACATTAATATCAAAGTAGCTTTATTAACTTCCAACAATAGGATTTAATTTATGTGGCATTCATGCCTTAATAAAGATGAACTAAACTCATGGTTGAACTTTACCTCTGTGTTACTCAGACTCATATTTGAAACATGATTTTAATTAAATCTGTGTAAACGTTAGTAGAACTTTAACAGAGTGTAATTAACTTACATACCCTAACGTTTTTGGGAGGTCTATGTGACTAATGGTTCATGCTGTTATATGTGAAAATGACCTGAAGGTGTATTGTCTTTGATCGTCTCTCTCTGTGTTTTCATGTATATCAGAATGAGTGGGGGAGTTGATGTGAAGCCTGTACCCCGTGAGTCATCCTCATCAGGGATCCCCAAACCCTGCAGCCTGCTGCCCAATTCTCCAAAACCCGATCCTCGCCACTGGACCTGTGATCGGACCTCCACAAAGACCCCCAGACACACATCAACACATTCGCCTTCACTTCACCCACAAAACTCCAACATTCCTGGCCCTTCCTCCAGGGAGCACCTGAGAGATGCCGGACAGAAAAACCTTCACTTCCAGCGGACAGGAGCTTTCAACATTCCCCGGATATCACGCTCCGCTTACAGCAGCCCACTGACCCAGCGGCGAGAAGCATCACCACACTCCAAAGACACTCTGGATCTTAGAAAAACTGCCGCAGCTCACACCCCCTCACAGTTTGTACATGATAAAAATCGTAACAGAAGCACCTTCACCAATAACAACCAGGCACGGGGAGCTAATAACCTGCGTCCAAATCTCCGTTTTAGAGGAGGTGAAAACTCCAACAGCACAACCCAGAAGGTGAATGAAGCTCTCCCAATGAGAGGAGCTGTGAATCCAACAGAAAGCCATGTGCTCGAGTCCAGCAGGGTGAACAACGGTAACATTCGCCCCAACAATGTTCAGTCAGACTGCAAGCACACCATCAGAGGTCACAGTGGCTCCACCAGCCAATCCGATGAGGAGATGGGAACATCTGAGGACAGCAGTTTGGCCTCTTCTCCCGATCCTCTGCCACTGCCACTCATCTCGCTCACCATGCCGGTAATGTCCAGGGTAGAAGACCACAAGGAGGCTACACCCAGAATCAACATGGCTACTGTGGCTCCTTTCAGCTACAGGTAACTGAAATAATATCACTCTTATAAGCCTCCTTTTAAAATAAACTCCTTCTAGGAAAAAGTATAATGATCACTTTTGAATCATTTTACCTTTCAAGTAATAAACACACACTTAAAAATTTCGGAATCAGAGTTGATCCTTTTAGTAGTTACACCTTCCAGGCTGACTGTTTTTTTTTTTCTTTCTCCGTAACACAAAGTCCATACAGAAAAATGCAGATAAAAATAAAACTGTAGGTCACATTTCTATTTTCAAGTTAAAATGTTTATGTAGTCGCGTTTAGCATGTGCCATTGAGTGTGTTTTCATTCTGTTAAAGAAAGAAAATCTAACCGCAAACAGTATGGTCAATCAGAAATGTAAAAAATACACAGTGTAAAATACAAAATACAGTAGTCCCTTGTTTGTTGCGGGGATCCATACCCTGAAGCCCAGCGATAAGTGAAAAAACGCAAAGTAGGAATAATAGTATAGTAGTACAAGTAGTAAGTAGTTGTTTAT
>JBBPBX010028998.1:13611-35511 GCA_038048925.1 Garcialebias charrua | reverse complement strand
AATGTATATATAACATAAATACATATATACAGACATACACATGCATACATACATATGTACTGTATAAGAAAGAAAAAAAGAATGTTACAAAGTAAAGGAAACATATTAGTTTACTACAGAAGAATTCCACTAGCTAGTGCAACAATAATACAAAAACATTATTCCTTGGCAAAATGTTGGAAGAGATAAACTCAGACGGCAGCACTTCATCCCCAAACAGACTTTTTTTTTTTGTCAGTGCCTTACCTGGCTTCTCATCTTTCATTCATTCAACCTTTATCTATACAGGCTAGCCTCGTTGAGTCACGGGGACTCATTTACAAGAGGGACCTGTCTCATTCACACCAAACAACCATCCACGCTCACACTCACACCTAGGGTCAATTTAGAGTCACCAATCAGCCTAACAAGCATGTTTTTTGGTCTGTGGGAGGAAACCGGAGTACCCGGAGGAAACCCACGCATGCACGGGGAGAACATGCAAACTCCACCCAGAAAGGCCCCGGACCGGGATTTGAACCGGCAACCTTCTCGCTGAGAGGCAGCAGCTCTACCAGTTGTGCCACCGTGCTACCAACAATATCAACCCAAAACAAAGCAGCAATTATTGTTTAAGTGAACGACACAACATTTCACGTTCTCATCTATTTCCCTTGTCAGACGGACGGTAAAGCCTAAAGCCATTACCTCCAAAACTATCCCCAAGGAAAAGCTGAAATAGCTCCTGGAGAGCGACGTCTACACCATTTTATACATTATAGGTCTAGCAATCAAGGATGGAACATATGCACACCAAAAAAATTGTTTACATCTATTAATGAAGTAAAATAATATAAATAACACACACACACACACACTTGTAAACAAACTTGGCATGACCCACACTCTCCGGGGGATGGATGGTGTTCTCCTATTTTCTAAGGCAACACCAAATGTCTTTGAAGTCATTCCTACCCTCTTGTGGTATAATAGCTGGGTCAATATGTTCTCCCACCTAGTGAACACCTAGTTTTCTGTATGGTAGAACAACACAAAGAGACAGAGGATTTATTTTAGTGTGACAAAGAAATGGGAACTAAATGTAAACATGCCGAAAGCCCGTTTTCCCCTGGGAAATCATGCCTTCTAAAGAAATGTCAGAACACATTCAAACAGCATGCAATGCTTGATTTGGATTGCCAGTTTTAAGACAGGAGAAACAGAAACAATTTAAAGAAAAAGTGAAAAAAGGTGTGAGAAAATGGAGGTGAACACTTGAGTACCATGCAATTGTACAACTCAAACAGATGGTGCCAAATTAGAATAAATAACAACGTGTTTTGGCACTTAAAAATAGTTTGAGATTTTTACAAAGTATTTTCACTTCTATGGCTGTTATGCATGTTAAATATTTTTGATGGTCTGACACATATTGTCCTTCTTAGCTTATACATAAACAAACAAACAACCAACAACAACAGCAATTAATTCAACCTTTATTTATACAGGTTAGTCTCATTGAGTTACAAGGACTCATTTTCAGGAGAGACCCGTTTTAACCAAAAAAACACACATGACATACAACAATAAGCAGTCATAAAAAGCATATAAAATGAAAAGTAAATATAAGTAGTGATATAAAACAAAATAAAAACAAGCTACATTATGTACAGTATTGAGGTAAAATACTAAAAACAGGAACATGTCTGCTCGGCATTTATTTTTGCATTGAATTTGACAATTGTTTAAAATCCCTTAGAGAGGTCAAAGTCGAAAGCTTCAGATCTTATTACAAGGTATTCCAGGATACAGGAGTAAGAGAAGGCCCTTTTGCCAAATTCAGTCTGTACTGAGGGAACACTGCAGGAAATGATGTCTTGAGAGTGCACGCTGTAGCTGCACTGACCAAGTGACATGGCAGCAAACCAAGGAGGGATTATGGATGAAAATGTACCAGTAAAAGAGTCTGTGGGAAGTTAATGATGTCCAGTTAACCAGAGTGAAGTGACGAGTATGGTAGTTACAAACAGTTATGAATCTTAGCGCGTCATGATAGACAGCATCCAACATCTGAAAGTTGCTTGTTGGAGTACTGATGTAGATAATATCATAGTCGTTGGCCTGCATAATAATTATAAACTGAAATATACAGATTTATTTAAATGAAGAGCAACTTCCTACTCTGAAAAGTGTTGTCTGCTTGTGATTTTTCTTAGCCAGCTTTATGCAATCATTACTTTGACTTTTTTCAACAATCTCGAAGGACTTCCAATGTTGTGCTGAACATTTGTTGGCTGCCATAATTCTGCACTTCAAGTCAAGCCAAACCATGTCAAAATTTGAGGTCTGGAGGCCTGGTCTGATTCATCAGTTTGCTTCTTGATATGACAGAACCTAGAATTATGTTACAGATCATATCCTGATTGAAAAACTACAGTAATAATAATGGTCCAATTAAACTCAAACCAGATGGGATGGAGTGTTGCTACAGAGTGTTGTGACATGAATGGGATGCCAACTGTTTCAGTCAAAGCCCTCAAAGACCACCACAGCTGCTTCTTCATGCTTCTATACATACAGTATGTCAGATTCCCCCCTCCCCCCCGACATCTCAAACAAACAAACAAACAAACAAAAAGATGGCCCCAACATCCTCCAATTTAAACCCCTCAGAAAAATTACAGCATTTTGCCTCATGGTCCAGTCCACACCCCATTCTTGGTCTACATTATTATTTTCCCAGTTCTAGACTGTAGAGAACAGCAAAGGCATTTACCCCACCCCCACAGTATCTTCTCTTTGGCTAATGTTTAGATGTGTCCGCTTATTTCAACTCCTGGAAGCATTGATGCAAGGTCTGATGTCTGCTGTTAGTTGGTCTTTGTAAGCTTGGAAACTCTAATAAACTCATCCCCTGCAACAAAGTAAAGCCATGGTCAATTTGTACAAGTGATAGCTTTTGATGATTTTCAATGCTGCACAAAAGTAAACTTTCTAAGTAGTAAGTATTTATTACAACTCTTAGCTGAGCTGGTCTTGTCATAAAATAAAGACTATACTGCAGTTTATAAACTTAATCACCAGAATAAACTGTTGGGAAATAAGGCTTCTGCATATCACAAATTAACATAAGCCTTAGTACAGTACTTTGCAAGCTTTATCGGAAATGTGTAGTCTTTTGAGTAGAAACAAATCAAATTCAAATTTATTTTCTTTAGCAAAAATTGTTCAATAGTGCATTGAGAAATTTTTCTGGTTTAAATCATAGCCATTGAAAACAGTTATATCTGTACCACCCCAGTACTAATTAGGCTTTTCCTAAACATAAATATCAAACAAAATTTAGCAAGATCTTGAATGCCTACCATATGGTGACGTATAAAATTGTGATTAGGATAAATATTTAGTTTTAACATTTCTTTCAAATAACTAATATCATTATTATGTTAATGTCAACCCTAAGGTAAGCAGACTTGAGAAGGATGACAGAGTCAAAAGTGCAAAATAAGTGATCTTTATTTACAGGTGCAACAATTGGTTATGGGCTGAAAGGGAAGACAAGAAGACAGTGAGTAATTCGAAAATCAAATATGTCCTTTGCAGCATGATCTTTTGGAAACAGTTGATAATGTCTTACAGTTCTGTTTTGTATGAGAGGCCAGTGAGGGAGAAGTGAGGTCCTGGGTTTTTTGGCGATCCGAGTAAAGGTGAGTATCAGTGGAGAGAGGAGCAGGTTCACACAGGTTGAATTGTTTGTAGATGTTGGTTGATGGGACAACATCGATCCACAGGTGTGCCACGAAGGAGCAAGGAAGTCTTAGGAAAGACTCAGGCAAGCAGGACATGGGAGTCCCTAGAGAAAACCACAACCGGTAAAAACCAGCTGTAATTAAAGGTTCGTCTGTCCATGAATTACCAAATGGCAGTTGAAGTCCCACAACTGAACAGACGTCTGGCAGGAGTTCATAGGCACATGTGCTGGTCATAAAAATAGAATATCACGAAAAAGTTTATTTATTTCAGCAATTCCATTCAAAAAATGAAACGTATATTTTATTAACTCATTACACTCTGACTGATATATTTCACATGTTTATTTATTTTATTGTTGACAATTATAACTGACAACTAATAAAAAAAACGAATTCAGTATCTCAGAAAATTAGAATATTACTTAAGATCAATAAAAAAAAAGATTTTTAGAAATGTTGGCCAACTGAAATGTATGAACATGAAAAGTATGAACATTTACAGCACTCAATACAGTACTTGGGGCTCTTTTTGCCTGGATTACTCCAGCAATGCGGTGTGGCATTAGCTATGTTTACATGGGCAAAATTCTGTGTCCGGATTGAAATGTGTTCTGATTGCATAATTAGATAGCACCGTTTACATGGGCACAATCCGTTCATGACGAGTGTTTACATGCAGCAGGCTTTTATTCTGACCAGAAGTTCAGACATGCGCAGAGTGGTACACTCCCCTTTAAAAAAAAAACGAAGAGGAAGTTACTTTCGTGAAAACCACAGAAGAAGAAGCTACTTCCGGGACGAAAGTAAACAGACGCGTCAAAAAATGGACCCGTGCCAGATTGTATTGACGGCGATGCAGTTTTTACTGCACTCCCTGATTGAACTACAGGTGAAGCAGCGCATGCTTTTAGTTTTTTTATTCACAGGATGAGAGCGCTGGACGTCCTCTGTCCTCCAAGCTGTCGTGGACAACAACTGTTGGTAAGATAGTAAAAACGCTGTATGCTAATAAACTTTTTGCCCTTTCCTTTTCAACTTTCAACCTTTACAACTATTACAGCTAATTAGCGGTCTGGATTTTTTTATTTACGTCTTTTAAAAAAGGTTTATGTTTGTTTATGTTTATGTTTATGTTTATGTTTATTAAAGTTGTTCATTTTTTACAGAAGAAACAATACAAGACAATCTCATAAATGATAGTGTACAAAATGTAAAAAAATGAAAAGTAGCAGAAAGAAGAATAAATCTTATTATATCTGCCCCTTACTTACAACAATCAGATTAAACAACAATAATCAGCCATGTAAACAATAATAATCTTCAACCAACTTTTTCAACAATCAGATTTAACAATAATAATCTTCAACCAACAGTACAAAATGACTAACTCTTTCTAATTTTCTAATTGATACAATACACATTAACAACAGTACAAAATGACTAACTCTTTCTAATTTTCTAATTGATACAATACACATTACGCTATTTCATATATATATTTTTTAACACATTTGTTTTGATCATTTTTTTAAATGTAAACATTGACTTGGCATTTTTAACTACATTCTCCAAGCCATTCCATAATCTAATTCCCTGGATTGAGGTAGAACGTCCCTTCAAACTGGTTCTGAATTGTGGTTTTACAAACAACTCTGTCCCCTTAAGATTATAACAACTTTGTCTTTTAACAAAGTGCATTTGGATATTTAAAGGTAATGCATTATTTTGAGCTCTATACATAACTGATAAGATATTATAGTCTACCAAATCATGGAACTTCAATAACTTTAGGTGATAGAATAATGTACTTGATGGATGACGATAATGCTTTCTAGTGATAATTCTTACAGCTCTTTTCTGTAATACAAAAATAGGTTTTGTGATTGTTTTACACGCATTCCCCCAAACATCAATGCAATAGATTAAGTGTGGAACAATGATTGTGTTATACAACAAATATAGAGCTTTATCATTTAATAGGTCTCTGACTTTGTACAGTACTGCAATCGATTTAGCTATTTTTATTCTTACAGAATTTATGTGTTGTTTCCATGTCAGTTTGTCATCAATGATAACACCCAAAAACTTCACCTTCAGGTCAAACCCTTTTTAAATCGTTGTGACTTGGAGAAGGATGTTCATGCTTTTATCAGTTCTAGGCTCGATTATTGTAACGCTCTGTATGTTGGTGTGCCTCAGTCAACACTGAGCCGCCTCCAGCTTGTTCAGAATGCAGCAGCTCGCCTTTTAACCAACACTCCTAGATGGGACCACATCACACCTGTTTTATTCTCACTACATTGGCTTCCTGTCCGTTTTAGGATAGATTTTAAACTTTTATTATTTGTTTTTAAAGCTCTGAATGGCCTCGCTCCTACTTATATAACGGAGTTGTTAAGTTTCCCCGCCCGCTCCAGGTCTCTGAGGTCAGATAGCCAACTCTTGCTCTCTGTTCCACGGACAAAATATAAACGTTGGGGTGACCGTGCCTTTTCTGCGGCCGCACCTCGACTCTGGAATACACTCCCACTTGAGCTACGCCAGATTACTGAACTTGGCCCTTTTAAATCAAAGCTTAAGACTTTTTTATTCAAACTGGCTTTTAGTAATTAAATATGTGGTGACATTTCTGGTTTTATTTTTGCTTTTATGTTGTGTTTTTCTTGATTTTTAATCTGTCTTTTTAAGTACTGCACTGTTTTTTGTTAAGTACTTTGGTCACCACCACCGTGGTTGTGTAAAGTGCTATATAAATGAATAAATAAATAAAAAAAATAAAAAAAAAACCTGTCTGCGTGATGCTGTCTGTATTTGTTATTAATTACTATTCTTCCTCTGTTTTCCTGTTTCTGGAGCATCAGTGTCACGATGCCAGGCAGTGCCATGATGCCAATCTCCTGCGCCACTCAGACCTCTATCAAAGGGCTCATATGTTACCAAAAGTAAGGCTAATATTTACTATATTGTATTTAGTATTACAACTATTACAGCTAAGTATCTCAAAGTAGAGATGCTTAGCTGTAAAGTTTTATTTTTAAAAATGGTTGTTTGAACCATATCTTTAAACAAATAGTTAAATCTTGCCAAAATGTAAGGCTAACATTTACTATATTGTATTTAGTTTTACAACTATTACAGCTAAGTATCTCAAAGTAGAGATGCTTAGCTGTAAAGTTTTATTTTTAAAAATGTTTGTTTGAACCATATCTTTAAACAAATAGTTAAATATTGCCAAAATGTAAGGCTAACATTTACTATATTGTATTTAGTTTTACAACTATTACAGCTATAATCAGTAGACATACTTAGCTGTAAAGTTTTATTTAAAATAAAATTTGTTTGAACCATGTATTTAAACAAATAGTTAAATGTTGCCAAAATATAAGGCTAATATTTACTATATTGTATTTAGTATTACAACTATTACAGCTAAGTATCTCAAAGTAGAGATGCTTAGCTGTAAAGTTTTATTTTTAAAAATGGTTATTTGAACCATATCTTTAAACAAATAGTTAAATCTTGCCAAAATGTAAGGCTAACATTTACTATATTGTATTTAGTTTTACAACTATTACAGCTAAGTATCTCAAAGTAGAGATGCTTAGCTGTAAAGTTTTATTTTTAAAAATGTTTGTTTGAACCATATCTTTAAACAAATAGTTAAATATTGCCAAAATGTAAGGCTAACATTTACTATATTGTATTTAGTTTTACAACTATTACAGCTGAAGGAAACATGAGGGGAACCACCATATTGTGTCTTTAAACACATGCGGTGCCACCCAGATGTAAAGGATTTTAGCAGGGGTCAGTATTAAGCTGACCTCTTTATCCTTAATTAATTTACTTATTCAGATTGAATAGTAATTTCACGGATTCTTTTCTTTTTCAGTTTACCCAATATTTCTGTGATCTTTATGATGGATAAATAAAACAGAAGCCATAGAGTGACAATGGACACGTTAACTTAGTTTGGTGTGCCAAAGACACTACCATTTATTTAGAATAAATCAACTAAATTAACACCATTACACTTGATTGACATGATTTCACTTTCTTTCAATTTAATACGTCAGCACATTTAAATGTAACACAACAGACTTAAATACAGGATGTCATTATATTTAGTCTGAGGCTCTATGACTTAAATAGTTTCCAGCTTAGATTGAGAGGGATAAGGGAATAGGAGGAAAGATGGAGAGATGGTTTAAAGGAAATTGTCTTGAGCATGTTACCAGAAGTGACACTTCCCATCAGATTTCTGCTGAAATCCAGGTACGTTTGTAAACAGCTCTTTACCTTCGACGACGAGTCTGATAAAGAGATGACACCAGCCTTTCAGGCGTACAGAATCGTTGCAGGTCCAGCACGTCCGAGCCGGTTCTTGTTTACGTTTTCAACGTCTCCTCGGATCCGCGTCGATCATCAGAAAATATGTCAGCTACTGGTTGACTTCAAGATAAACTTATTCCAGGAAGGAATAAACAACGTTTTGAGCTTACGCTCGTTCGAAGTGGACTCATAACAGCATGTTATTAGTCCTTAACTGGATGACGTGTCCTTAGCGTTTGACTGAGTTCATCCAGCTCTTTGGGACGACCTCACATCTTGAAGTTCCCAGCAGACTTTCCGATTCCAGCAACAGCTTAGAACTTAATAGAAGAACTCTGAGATGAGAGAGACTTGTCTCTTTTTCATTGGTTCAAAAGAAAAACAGTTGAGCAGTTCACTTGTTATTGCAATTCAAGGTGAAATTCAGCAGAGGGAGATTGTTTAGGAAAAGACAGAGAATGCTGGAGTCATTCTCATGCAAACAACGGATTAACTGTCTTCTTATTTCTAAACAAAACGGTCGGGCCTCTCTGACCCGAGCCCTCAACTTTCACACAATTTGTGAATACATCGTTAGCGCAGAAGTGACACAGTAATGTTTCACATTACAGAATAACACAGCATAAAAGCACACATCATGAAAATGACAAAATGTTATTCTTTTGATTACATTAGAATAAAATTAAAGAAGCCAATAGTCTCTTTTGGTGACTATGTTCTCAGATTACAACTAATGGAATAATTTGTAGTAAATGTCTTGTTTTACTGAGAGGTCAGTAAAGGTCATCTCTGGAACAGTTCAAAAATACCAAGGTATCAGAGCGGGCACGGTCATGCCCACTACATCTCCCCCCTTTTGGAAGTCATCGCCAGTCCTTGGGGATGAGGTCCAACACGAAAGGATACCTTGAACTGTTTCTGATCTTGAAGTAATCCAGTAAGTTGAAGAAGAAAAATCAAAAATTATAATTCCATAAAGTTTTTGGAAATTCCATTCTGTTCGTAGGTAATCCCATTGCGGTAAGCTTTTAATCCCTTGGAAAACTGAGTCTGTTAACTCTTGGAAAACAAAGTCTTATAATCCACAGCAGTAATTCCACAACGATTAGAGTTAGTGATTTCGTCAGCAACAATTGTTTTTATAATCAGCATGTAGAGGGGATCCCTCGATTGAAGCAGAGGAGGCGACCCTTGGATGAAGCTTGAAGACCAAGCATTGGAGCTGCAGGTAACTACATCGAAGGTTGTTGGCTGGTTGGCTTCCAGTCAGTGCCACTCTGGTTCTATGTGTCATGCAATATGTGGTTTTGTAGGTGGGCTTATGATTGGGATTTTACATTAGCCTTACCTATATGCACCTTGTATGTAAGCTATCATGGTTTAGATCAGCTACAATTACCAATTAAGGGGTGGATCAATTCTGTAAAATTAGAGATAGGGATCTATACCTATAAAATTTTGGAGGGCTTCTGTAACGAAGGCCTCTAATTCCAAACTATTCCTCCATTCATTACTTAGTTTAGGTTAAACTAAAATAGAAAAATGAAATATAGTTTGGTCTAAATGTCTGTTGTCTTTTAGACGAACGACGTAGGATTTGGTATTCCTAATAAATTTTGAAGTCTATGGCGAGACTCATCAAAATGAATAGATAATCTAGAATAGAAACGATCGAATCGGTTCAATTTAGAAATTGTGAGACCAGTGTAGTTTATGGTACCTTGAGTAGCTTTAAACTACATTGACTCTTCGACGATTGAGATTTAACAAAACGAACTGCATGTTGGCATAGTTAAATCCATATCATTCATTAACCAATGTTAATACAAAACCTTTTTGGCTGGGAGTGTTCAGAACCAAACAATATCTCAACTAATGACAACAGTAATGACTAAACAACAAGGAAACAACGTTTCACTGCTTCGACACACTCTTGTCATATAACACTTCCGGGGGTGAACGCGTGCGCATCTCGCTGCAGCTGCTCCTCGTACTTTTCTCTTGTTTTATTTTATTCAATACTTTCTGCTGTTTTTTCACCGACCCTTGCCTGGGCATATCTACTCATCAACAACATGGATTTTACTTGGATTTACCTGCTGCCTGCTCTCGTCTGGACTCTGCTGCTTCTCATCCAACAACACCCAGCGTCTGGTCTGCTCCATTATTCGGCCGTGGAGCTCCTTCGTCTTCGTTTCCTACCGGCTGTCCCCCCTGTGCTCCCTCTGGAGGAAATTGCCTTCCATCCTCGTCGGAGATACATCCACCGGGGCTCGCGCCGTCGACTGAACGCTGACAAGGCTCATCCCATAACCTCCATCTGGTCTGACTCTCGCCATTCTTCACGCCGCAACGCTCGGTCAGCTAACAGCAGCAGCACGTTAGCCAACCTAGCTCGGTCGGCTAACGCTCCGGTCACTACCTCCGCCTCCTCCGTGAAGTTTGGACTTCTGAACGTTCGCTCCCTCACGGGCAAAGGTCAGCTTGTTCATGATCTAATATCTGACCGAAAACTGGATTTCATCTGCTTAACAGAAACGTGGCAACAACAAAATGACTTTTTTCATCTGAACGAGTCCACACCACCGGGGTTTGTTTACACCGCAAAGGCCAGGGCCTCAGGCAGAGGCGGAGGTCTCGCGATGATTCACCGCGAGAACTGGAAGGTCACTCCGGTTCACCCCCCTCCCTCCTCCTCCTTTGAGTGCAGTGTTTGCATGCTGAATGGCCCCACTCCAACTGTTGTTGCTACAATCTACCGCCCTCCAAAAGTGAATAGCTCATTCATGAATGACTTTGCTGGACTAATGGCTCATTTAACAGCTCTTTCACCCAATGTTCTCCTGCTGGGGGATTTCAACGTTCATTTTGAAGATTTGAACAACCCCCTCACCAGAGACTTCACATCCTGCCTGGATAGCTGTGGCTTTCAACAATTCATCGACTTCCCAACACACAAGATGGGCCACACCCTGGACTTACTCTGCTGCTCTGGACTTTCTCCTCTTAACTGTTCTTCTGATGAACTTCCATTTACTGATCACCTGATGATTTCATTCACTGTTAATCTTAAATTTTCCTCAGATAAACCTCAACGCACTCTTTCCTTCCGTAATATCAAGAATATCAACCATGACACTCTCTTATCTCATATTAATGATACCCTCTCCACCTTCAGCTCCTCCAACCCAGATGATCTTGTCACATTATACAACACCAGCCTAACCAACATCCTTAACTCTGTTGCTCCCCTGAAAACCCGGACTGTTTCCTTCTCCAACTCTGCACCCTGGTTCACTCCAGCACTCCGCTCCCTGAAAACAAAAGGTCGGCGGCTAGAGCGTCTTTATAAAAAATCCGGTCTCACAATTCACAAGGAACTTTATGCAAACCACCTCATCCATTACAAGAACAGTATTTCTCAAGCCAAATCCAGCTACTTCTCAGACATCATCAGTTCTAATGTTGGTAATTCAAAAACATTGTTCTCTCTCCTTCACCGTTCTGTCTCATCTCCTAACTCCCTGCCCTCTCACATGGTTTCCACAGAATTTTGCAACTCCATTATGTCATATTTCAATGAAAAGATTATTTCAATTCATAAACACCTTGGACCAAATACTGCCCCCAGCATCCTTGTTGAACTCCCCCCTCCCTCCCTCCCTTTCTCTGTCTTCTCCCTCCCCCCTGCTGATAACATTGCAGACATTATCAGCAAGTCCAAGTCCTCATCCTGTCAACTTGACCCATTCCCCACAGTTCTTGTTAAATCCTGTCTCCCGTCTCTGCTCCCTATCATCACTAATATCATCCACTCCTCCCTAACCTCTGGCACTGTTCCCACAGCCTTCAAATCTGCTGCCATCACCCCCATCATCAAGAAACCAGGTCTTGACTTCACCAACTTCAGTAATCTTCGTCCGATCTCCAATCTGCCCTTCATCTCCAAGATCCTTGAAAAAACTGTTGCTAGTCAACTTCACTCTCACCTGTCCAACAACAACATTTATGAAGAGTTTCAATCTGGATTTCGCCCCCACCATAGCACCGAAACAGCCCTAGTAAAAATCACTAACGACCTTCTTCTTGCTGCTGACTCTGGTCTTCTGTCCATCCTCATTCTTCTTGATCTAAGTTCTGCCTTCGACACCATCTGTCATTCTATCCTCCTCAACAGACTAACCTCCATTGGCATCTCAGGTACCCCGTTAGACTGGTTCACCTCCTATCTCTCTGACCGCACTCAATTCATTCAGCTTAAATCCTTCCGTTCCCAGTCTTCCCCTGTCTCCACGGGTGTCCCCCAAGGCTCTGTCCTCGGACCCCTCCTCTTCATCATTTACCTCCTTCCTCTAGGCCACATCTTCCGCAAACACGGCATCCATTTCCACTGCTATGCTGATGACACGCAGCTCTACTTGTCATCAAAACCAAACTCCACCCACCCACCCTCCATCCTCACCGACTGTCTCAACGAGCTAAATCACTGGTTTTCTAACAATTTCCTTCAACTAAACAGCAACAAAACAGAAGTCATTCTCGTCGGTACCAAAAACTCTATTTCAAAATCAGAACATCTTCTCGTCCCCCTTAACAACTCTCTGCTATCCCCCTCCCCTCAGGTCAAGAGCCTCGGTGTCATCCTCGACACCACTCTCTCCTTCACTTCACACATCAACAATATTACTCGGTCTGCCTATTTCCACCTCCGTAATATTAACCGTCTCCGTCCTTCTCTCACGCCCCGCTCCACAGCCATCCTGGTGCACAGTCTTGTGACTTCCCGTATTGACTACTGCAACTCCCTTCTCTACGGCCTCCCCAACAAATCTCTCCACAAGTTACAGATGGTCCAGAACTCAGCTGCCCGTGTCATCACTCAAACCTCCTACTATGATCACATCACTCCTGTCCTGCAGCAGCTCCACTGGCTCCCGGTTAAATCACGCATCATCTTCAAAATTCTACTCCTCACGTTCAAAGCTATCCACAACCTTGCCCCTCCTTATCTATCTGACCTCCTACAAATCTCCATCCCATCACGCTCTCTCAGGTCCTCCTCTTCACTACAACTCCATGTACCCTCTGCCCGCCTCTCCACCATGGGGAGCAGGGCCTTCACCTGCTCTGCCCCTCACCTCTGGAACGCTCTACCGCCCGACCTTCGAAACACCACCTCCCTTTCTCTGTTCAAGACTGCCCTGAAAACACATCTCTTTAGACTAGCTTATCATTAACTTTACTAAATGTATTTTTATCTTCCATTTTATATCCTTTATGTATTTTATATTTCAATTTGTCGCTGATAATGTTTGCTCTGTATTCACTGTGTTGGTTTGTTAAGTGTCCTTGGGTGTCATGAAAGGCGCTTTTAAATAAAATGATTATTATTATTATTATTATTATTGTCGTCAGATTCCAAAGTGCAACACACGAGAAAAACAGGTCTCAACTTTATGACCGAGGTCAAATTAAATCTCATAGATTTAAACGGTTGTTAAGGTTAGTTTTTTGTTGTGGGTTTTAGGCTTAGCGTTTCTAAGTTCAAATTGGACAATGCGACTTATAGGGTGGAAAATATGGTAGTTTAAACCTGATTAGTTTATTTACTAACTTGTGTTTGGACGACCTTATTATCCCATGAAGTCGGTGTGTTTGTGAGATCTTTGTCTTTTGTGGATTCATTGAACGCCTTGTAAGGTTTGATCTGATTTCGATGTACCCATTTAGCAATTGGCTCTTTGCGGCCTTTGCTGATTTTGATTTCGTAGACGACTGAGGACACTTTGTCTGTTATCAGATGAGGTCCAGTCCACCTGGGCATTAGTTTGCGGGCGAGAGTTCCGGTCTCGGACCCTCCTTTCCCGGTTGCTGGGGCGAACGTATAGTACCAGACTCTGTCTCCCACTTGGAGTTCATTGTGAGAGGCCTTCTGGTCATAGTACGCCTTACGTCCTTCAGCGGATCTTTCCAGGTTTTTCTGGGCGAAAGCAAAAGTGTTTCTGAGGTGTACATTCAAATCTTTGTCTTTGGCATGGCCTAACATCACCCCCCTGTGGTTATGGGGGACCACGAACACAGGTGAGGACGTCCGTCCATGGGCACACGTTAGGATGCCATTGTTTAGTTTAAGCTGTTCGCGCAGCCAAGAGTAGACAGTACACAGGAACCTTATAGGTTTCGGCCAACGTTTCTTCTTACGTTTACCTCTTTCCGTGTAATTTAGGTGTGTCTCAAACGTCAGTGCAGTTGCAGGTGTTTCTGATTTGTCAGTCTGCGATGGGTCACGTTGTGTGAGTTTTCCCCCCCTTTGTCTGATGAGGGGTTCTCGAGATCTGTAACAATGATGTCCAAGTGACTGTCAGCGTTTGGATGACTGTCATTTTCTGGACTCAGATGCCCTTGAACCAAGGTTTCATCGAAAGCTTGGCTGATTGCCGAATTACCTGTCCCAGAGGACAGTAGAGCGTCTTCGGTGTGGGATCCTTGGATCTCAACACCTTCTTCTACCTGTGGTAGGTAGTGTTCAGTGAGTGCTAAATGTTCCAGCTCGCAGAGGAGGTTCTATTGTTGGGCCAGAGTCTGGTCCAACTGTTGAGTCTCTTCTGTCCCACCTGTAGTTGAAGGTTCACTTACCGGGCTCTCGTCCTCGGATGAGAAGTCCCTTGTGTCCTCTGCGGTACCTACGGTTAGGCAGTCTGTATCACAACTAGGAGGCACTTTTATTGGCAGGGGTTTACTCACTGTTACCCACATTGTCTGTTGACCATAATCTATAATCGCGTCAAAACGGTTTATAAAGTCTTGGCCAACCAAAAATGGGATAGAGTCAAGTGTAGACACAAACACCGGGTGGCGTAGTGTCATTTTGCCAATCTGCATGTGAACCATAGCTATAGCTGTCAGGGTTGTTCTCATCCCTGCGAGGCCCTGCAGTTTAATAGCACATTTCTCGAAGGGTATTTGCCTGTCAACACCGTTAGCGGCTGTCCTCAGCTCCTCGAACAGCTTGGCCGACATAATGGTTATATCAGCACTGCCGTCCAGGAGGGCTTCACGCTCAAGGACACCTTCCAGTGTGATAGGCAGGTAAGCTTTCTTAGCTACCCCCCTTTGTATAAGGTTACACAGAAACCTCATAGGTCTTGGCACACGTTTCTGTTCACGTGTGACTCTGTCTGTGTACTCATGTTCACTGTCAGCATCTTGTTGGCTGACAACATCATGACCTTCAGGAAGTTGTAGACCATCAGCAGTTTGTTTGCTGTCTTCGTCATCAACTGTGTGCTCCGAGTTATCCATGTGCTCTGAGTTATCAAAGACAAGGTCACTCATTGTCCCAGTTCGGTCATCCTTTGTATCATTCAAGTTTTCAAACAGCCAACTTACATCCACCACCTCATCAGAGCTTGGAGGTTTGATGCCTTTTTTCTGGAACGTTTGCGACCTTTTGCATGTCTTGGATTGTTTCATCCGAGGTGCAGGTCCACGTCTCAGGGGACCCTTCCGGGCCCACCCTGGTTTTGGGCGTCCTGTAGAGCTAACACCCACCTTTAGTTGTTTTTTAGTTTGAAAATCTTGTTTAATCTCGCCTTTTTTAGGACTGGAATCCAGCTCCAGCGAGTGGGATTTGACCGCTTCACCTGGGGACACCTGTAAGGGTGTTTTGATTTGCATGTTAGCTTCAAAGACATTCATAGCACACTGTTTTATTTCTTCCATGGTTTGCTTTTTTGGATTAACCATGGTGAGCAGCTGAAATCTTATCTCAAAGACGAGATGTAAGAAGAAAGACCACTTAAAGTCTTCATCTTCTTCCATGCCTGGTGTATATTTGTCAACAAAATGAGCTTTGAGAAGCCTGCCATAAAACATCAAAGGATGTTCACCTGCTTCTTGCCACATGTACCTGTCAACTGAGCAGTCACCACCTTGGCTCATTCTAAATATGAATATGCTGGTGAAGATTCTCAGTCGTCTAGGACATGATAAATCAAAAAGGCGTTCAATTCAAGATCAACTGGACTTTATTTGTAACAGAAGACTCATTGAATTGACAAAGCTTTTCGGATGAGAAGCGAAACGTCTTCTGTTACAAATAAAGTCCAGTTGATCTTGAATTGAACGCCTTTTTGAACTAATGGAATAATTTGTAGTAAATGTCTTGTTTTACTGAGAGGTCAATAAAGGTCATCTCTGGAACAGTTCAAAAATACCAAGGTATCAGAGCGGGCACGGTCATGCCCACTACACAGCTATAATCAGTAGACATACTTAGCTGTAAAGTTTTATTTAAAATAAAATTTATTTGAACCATGTCTTTAAACAAATAGTTAAATGTTGCCAAAATATAAGGCTAAACTTTACTATATTGTATTTAGTTTTACAACTATTACAGCTAAGTATCTCAAAGTAGAGATGCTTAGCTATAAAGTTTTATTTTTAAAAATGTTTGTTTGAACCATATCTTTAAACAAATAGTTAAATCTTGCCAAAATGTAAGGCTAACATTTACTATATTGTATTTAGTTTTACAACTATTACAGCTATAATCAGTAGACATACTTAGCTGTAAAGTTTTATTTAAAATAAAATTTGTTTGAACCATGTCTTTAAACAAATAGTTAAATGTTGCCAAAATGTAAGGCTAAACTTTACTACTGTATATTGTATTAAACTACCGGTATTACAGCTAAGTAATCAGTAGACATACTTAGCTGTAATAGTTTTATTTAAAATAAAATTTGTTTGAACCATGCCTTTAAACAAATAAAAAGTTGAACACTAAATATTGGCATGTCCTTTTTTTGCAGTCTGTGAGGAACATTGAAGGAAAGGACGTCCGTCTCTTCATTGTTGGTGATCGTGCCCGCTGTTGGACTGGCTCGTCAAAGGATACGCAAACTCTCCTCGTCTGACTCCTCAACAAGTCATTTAATGTTTACCTTTGCTCAGTCAGGTGGAGGTAGAGATGACCTTCGGGTTGATGAAGTCACGGTGGAGAGTTCTTCTAAAAAGATACTTGTCATGTATTTGTGTTCACATGCAGTTAACATTTGTATAAAATTATTATCACAATAAAAAACTGCAAATACTAGTGAACATCTGAGCTCTTTAATGGACCAAACATTTTAACAAATTCTTGTAAACAATTGATATTGCTTGTTTGAAACAAGTTTCATTCTTAGTGCAATTTGAGGTATATCAGAAAAACATAAAAATTAAACATTCAAAACATTTGTGCAAAACAGACGATGTGCACAGATCACATCTTGTAATGATGACAACAACAAAAAAACATTGTTTGGTCATTTAAAACTACAGTAACCTGTAATTCAGTAACTTCTTTATCAACTCATCACATACTTTCACAATTTCAATGTATGCATGTGATTTCGGACAACAAAATTGGTGACAAAATAATCGATTTTACTTCCAAAATGTATGTTTCTGTATCCTGATAGAACAGCAAATGTGTTTTTATCCTGTGAGTCATGCAGAAACTCAGAGTCCTTATTAAACCATCTGACTGTATTAAGTTAGGACATGTACCTTAATTGTACCATAAACTATCAATCCTAATGTCTGTGTAAAAAATACATTTACAGATCTGTCAGGGGACAAAGAAACATGGTTGTGGAGAATTGAAACATTTTCAAATCAGTTTTGAGTTGTTCTAAAGCACATGTGTGAACTTCTTGGGATTCCTCAGTAGAAGATGTGGGACTCTTGCATCTTCTGCCACCATCACCTGCCACCTGCCACCATCACCTGCCACCATCACCTGCCACATGCCACTGTCTGTTATGTGCTGCTGCCAGCTGCCTCTTCAAAGCCGGACTCATCATCTGAAAAACAAACAAAATAAAGTTTAACTGGACTCCTGATATGTTGAAATGTGTTAGGTTAATTATGTGGTTAGTTGGAGTAGTGTTATAATGTACAATACAGTATACTGTAGTTCTATGCAAGCCCTACAGCTACTCTTATTTCTTATTATAATTAAATTTTTACATATTTTTTGTTTCTAATTACAGTACTCAAGTAATACAGTACAGAGGGTTAATGTGTTTTGAAGAGTCTAACTTACCAGAAAGGATGCTTTGCTCCTGGTTAGCTTCCTCTCCTCAGATTCCTCCTCATCACCTAGATCCACACCACTGCCTGCTGTGTTGGAAGTGGCAGATCTCTCATCAGTTCATCCATCAACACGTACAATGAAAAAGTGGTGGGGTCGTAGCCACTTGTCCCGTTTTTGTTTTTAGCTTCGTAGCACTTAGCTTTAAGTTTTTCCAGCGATCTCCGGCTTCTTCCAGCTTTTCATGTACTTGTTTAAATAACTCCGTGTTCCTACACGTTCGGTCAAGGCGTTTGATAGTTTTGAGCTATTTTAACGTTTCTATTAGAAATGTTGCATCGCTCACCGACCAGTTTTGCTTCCCCACCATGCGTTAGCATTAGCATCTACCCACTCACCAGGCGGAGAAGGAAACACGAGGGGGGAGAGGGGGGGTTGGATGGGGGTGCGCGCAGCGCACATGCGCAGTCAGGACAGTTTCCCACAGTCCGATAAAAGGAACAGAAAAAGTGTTTACATGAGCACCGAACGGGTAACGGATCGGCGTAAACCACCCGTTTCGATCTGATCACAAATTAGGTCGGATCACGCCGAATACACAAAAAATGACCCGAACGGGGTGTTTACATGACGCACTTTTGATCCGATTGGCCGTTTGATCCGATTACTTATGTCCATGTAAACATAGCTATTGAGTCGATCAGTCTGTGGAACTGCTCAGGTGTTATGAGAGCCCACGTTGCTCTGATAGTGGCCTTCAGCTCTTCTGAATTGTTGGGTCTGACATATCACAACTTCCTCTTTACAATACCCCATAGATTTTCTATGGGGTTAAGGTCAGGTGAGTTTGCTGGCCAATTAAGAACAAGGATACATGTTCCTTAAACCAGGTGTTGGTAGCTTTGGCACTGTGTGCAGTGTCAAGTCCTGTTGGAAAATGAAATCTGCATCTCCATAAAGTAGGTCAGCATCAGGAAGCAGGAAGTGTTCTAAAACTTCCTAGTGGACAGTTGCATTGACCTTGGACCTCAGAAAACACAGTGGACCAACACAAGCCGATGACATGGTACCCTAAATTATCACTGACTGTGGAAACTTGACACTGGACCTCAAGCAATGTGCATACTGTGCCTCTCCCCTCTTTCTTCCAGACTCTAGGACCTTGATCTCCAAAGGAAATGCAACACTTACTTTCATCAGAGATCTTAACTTTGGACCACTCAGGCTGAGTTAGAACCAATAAACAGAATTGTTAAGACAAGCAGCCTACAATTCCAGGGAATTGAACTCTAAAGAACCGGTTCTCTAAAAGAACCGGTTCTCGATTCCCATCCTTACACTCAGCAACAGTCCAGTCCTTTTGGCCTTTAGCCCAGGTGAGACATTTCTGACGCTGTCTCTTGTTCAAGAGTGACTTGACACAAGGAATGAGACAGCTGAAACCCATGTCTTGCATACGTCTGTGCGTGATGGTTCTTGAAGCACTGACTCCAGTGGCAGTCCACACTTTGTAAATCTCTCCCACATTTTGAATGTTTTTTGTTCCGCAATCCTCTCCAGGGTGCGGTTATCTCTATTGCTTGTATGCTTTTTTCCTACCACATGTTTTCCTTCCCTTTGCCTCTCTATTGTGCTTGGACACAGAGCTCTGTGAACAGCCAACCTTTTTAGCAATTACCTTTTGTGTCTTGCCCTCCTTGTGCAAGGTGTCAGTGGTCATATTTTGGACATCTGTCAAGTCAGCAGTCTTCCCCGTGATTGTGTAGCCTTTAAAACTAGAATGAGAGACCATTTAAAGGCCTTTGCAAGTGTTTTGTGTTAATTAGCTGATAAGCGCATGGCACCAGGTGTCTTCAATATTTAATCTTTTCACAATATTCAAATTTTCTGATATACTGAATTTAGGGTTTTCATTAGTTGTCAGTTATAATTCAAGTATGCAAGGATTCAAGATTCTTTATTTGTCACACACCACACGTGGTGGAATGGAATTGTGTACACAGGGTCCCAGTTACATCCAACAAAAATATAAAATAAAAACAGTAATAAGATCTAAGCTATGAACTAAAAAAAATGTTAACTAGAAATACGCTAAGCACCAGTAGTACAAAAACAATACACAATATTATTAATCAACTTCTTCTTCTTTCGGCTTTTCCCTTTTCAGGGGCCACCACAGCGAGTCATCCTCCGCCACCTCACTCTGTCCTTTGCATCCTCTGTCCTCACTCCAACTACCTTCATGTCCTCCCTAACTGCATCCATATATCTCCTCTTTGGCTGTCCTATTTGACGTTTTCCTGGCAGCTGCATTTCTAACATCCTTCAACTAATATACTCACTGTCCCTCCTATGGACATGTCCAAACTATCTCAGTCTGGCCTCCCTAACTTTATCTATATTACTAATCATCAACATTGAAATAAATAAACATTTGAAATATATCTATCAGTGTGTAATGAATGAATTTAATATACAAATTTCACTTTTTGAATGGAATTACTGAAATAAATCAACTTTTTCATGATATTCTAATTTTATGACCAGCACCTGTACACCTCAAGGATCAGTCCTCCTCAGTCTGCTGCAGGTTGGGTGAATCAGGTGACGATTGACTGTGGAGAGAGTTAGTGGCAGAGAATACCCAGGAATCCTACAGCTAAATGTTTAATTAATTTCCCAATTGGGGATTACCAGAGTACAATAGAATAATGTTTTTTTTTTTTTTATCAAAATCCAGTCTAGTCCAATATTGTTGGTTTGTCTTAAACATTTTGCAATGTAACAATGAATATGATTCTACTACTTCCCCCCACAAAAGGCAAAATTCCTACTTTATTACACTCCAGGTTTATTATAAAGAGAAATAATTGCCTTTATCTGACTAATATGAAGACTATTAAAATTGTAAAGAGTCACAACAACAAAGAATATAGGTGACTCATTAACTGAGAAAAGCATTTGTTTAACACATAACTTTTCCCAATATGGTGTCTGTCAGAATTATCTGATTCTACTCAGCAGGTGAATTTTAGTTTGTGATCACATGGGGAGCAAAAGATTGGAATATGATTTACGCAGGTGGGTAAATGAGACACCACCGTTGTAACAAGTTGATCAACAGACCCTGTAGTAATGTGTGAAAGATTTAATGTTTCTTATTGCAGGTAATTTTGTATTCATCTGAAAGCCTTTTTCATTTTGAAGAATAACTATATCATTAGCCTTGTTAATTTTTCATGTGGACATCAAAGTAGAACCTTCCTAACAGCCAACAAATGCAACAATCCCTAAGAAGGCAACTTTTTTCAGCTACAGAAGAACTCCATCCATCCATCCATTATCTTTTACATGTTTCTTTCATTTTGGATCGTAGGGGTCACTGGTGCCCATATCCAGTTATCACTGTGGGAGAAGCAGGAGACACCCTGGACAGGTCTCCAGTCCATCACAGGGGCACAGAGACAAACAACCATTCACTCTCACCTAGGGACAATTTAGAGTTGCCAATCAGTCTAACATGCATGTTTTTGGTCTGTGGAAGAAAAACAGTGTACCTGGAGAAAACTCACACATGCATAGAGAGAACATGCAAACTCCACCCAGAAAGGTCCCTGGCAGGGATTTGATCCAGCAACCATCTCGGTGAGAGGCAACAGCTCTACCAACTGATCCACTGTGCCACTCTACAGAGAACTAATTTCAACCAAATAACAGCTACAGATTTCCAGTTACTAAAGTTCGAATTTATGGGGTTTT
>JBBPBX010028997.1:9187-36171 GCA_038048925.1 Garcialebias charrua | reverse complement strand
ACAATGCATCTCTTCATTTTCTAACAACACCATCTTCTACATTGTAGCAGCACTGACTTTTTCTTTTCCTGTGTCTTTCCCTGACGTTCTGTTGATTAGGTTATGCAATACTGCAGGCAATTATGGAGAGAGCGGGACAGAATGCATGGCAGGTCAGGACACACACACACACGTATACACACACAAACATGGGTATTTTTGGAAACCTTCCAGAAAACAATACATCACAAGTCGAATGATCTCTCACAGCACAATAATTTACTTAATCACATGCAATCAAAGATACACGACTCTACAAGGTTAAGTCAGGTTCTTCTTTGTTGAAACGTTTCGTCTTTTTCCAAAAAACTTCTAGTCTTTTGGAAAAAGACAAAACGTTTCAAGAATCCATCCAGAGGACCTTACTTAACCTTGTAGATATATCGACCTGGATTAATGAGCATGCATCAGGACAAAGATACACAACATTTTGAATTTACTTATGGTTTTGTTACATGACCTTATTCCTCCATTATATTTGTATGTGTTTAAACATTTCTTGTGAACAGGTGAGTGCAATCTGTGTGGAGAGTTTCAATGAAGCAGCATATCGACGACTCTTGGAAGACTTGGATCGACGACAGGAAAGAAAATACGTCATCGATTTGGAGCCTGAGAGACTACAGACCATCCTAGAACAGGTACCATTTGGCATAAAAGTTATTTCAACTATGAAATCTACATTTTTATATTAAACTTAAAACTGGAAAACAAGATTGTACAATTGCTCGGGAGCCAGCTAAATTAGGAGTCATGTGAACTTATGTGCTTTAATGTAAGGACTGGACATTGAGATAGTTCTGTTCCAAATACACTCACTGGCAAAAAGGTACATCTAAATGGAATGGTCCAATATGGACATAATTTGATATACATGCAGACCAGCAGTGGGAATGGGAACTATTTGGCTTGAAAGGAACTAGTCCAAATAGAAAGATCACGAGAAGACAAAAGTGGTGGCATTCTGATAGGAGCAATATTGTTATCAAGGAGTTGCCAGAGTGTCCCACAGTCAAATTGCTTTTGTTATGTAGTACTATTAAAAACAACTGCTGCTGACCAAAGTGATGCACAAAAATCAATCACAAGTAAAACAATAAAATAAAATAAAAAACAAGAGGCCATTAAAATATGTTTTCTTTCAGCTGTTACCTCTTCAGGGTCTCCACAGCGAGTCATCCTCCTCCATCTCTGCCCTCTGCATCCTCTGTCCTCCATACCCTCTCTAACTGCATCCATCTATCTCCTCTTTGTCTTTTTCCTGGCAGTTGCATTTCTAACATCCTTCTACCAATATACCCACTGTCCCTCCTCTGGACATGTCCAAACCATCTCAGTCTGGCCTCCCTAACTTTATCTCCCAGTTGTTCAACCTGTGCTGTACCTCTGATGATCTCACTCCTGATCTTATCCATCATTGTCACCCCCAAGGAGAACATAATGAATGCACAGAACTACCTCAGTTACGTCCTACATCCACATGTCTTACCCCTCCAGAAACAACACCCAGATTTAATGTTTAAAGACTATGACGCCCATATGACGTCTACTGTCTGCATCACTTTGAGGTCCAAACAGGGCCAGCCAGATCCCCTGAACTTTCACCAGTCAATCATCTAGGGGGTGAGCTGTGCTGTCAGTTCCAACCCCCCTGCCGTTCTTACATATCTCTAAGACCACAGCAGTGGGTCAACGTGCCACAGGAGAGGTTAGAACGTTTCATGAACCCTCCGAATCACCACTTGTGTCCAGACCTTTTTAACATGCACAGTTTCACTTCATTTCCACCACTCTCCCTGGGTAATTAATGTTTTTGTATCAGTGAGTGTGTATTGCATGCAGAGCTCTAATTGGAGAAATACAATTTTAAACTAAGTACTTTTGCACAAAAAATGTGGTTTCTATAAATTTCAGTGTTTAACAGAATTGGTTTCCATCCAAAGATTAAAAGATACTGTTCTGTAATTGCTAGAGCACTGACACTAATTTAAAGCTTGGACAATCATGCAGGATTTTTTTCACAGGGCATTGCATTAACAGATGCTATCCAGTGTTTTATAGAACTGTTTCAAAGGCAATGCAGAGATTTTATCAATGGCCACCTTGGTATAATTGGCCTAAACCATAGAAGATGTGATAAGTACCACAAATTAGACTATTTAAAAAATAAGGATGAAAAAGTAGAGTTGCTCATTATTGCAGTGTTACAAAAGTGTTTTATTTTTCTCTTTCTCTAACTGCTGGTGTCTTTCTGTCGGCTGTCTGCTCCACTCAGCTAGTAAAAGCAGCACTCCAGATGCTTTCTGACATCTGGAAAGGAAACAAGATTTGCGTTTTCCTTGGAGTTCATAAAGTTGAATGAAAAATGTGACTTCCCAAACAACAACACAACACTAGTGTTTGTTTAAGTGATGACATCATATCGGCACAATAATAATTTAGAGCACCCAAATGCATATGCAACATAAAAGCGTACCCTCTGATGCCTTGTGCTCGTCCAAGTCAGTTAGATCATCTGTCTTGTTTGATGGTTGAGGCTTGAGAAGTTGCGTAGGTGTGTGTCTGAGCGTGCGTGCGTCATCACATCTGATCCTGTGTATGCACGTTTGACAAACTCAGGGACACAATCAAAACACACACACACATAGATCCTGGAAAGACCCACAATAACACAAAATTATGTATTTATTACACCGCTAATTCAAAAATGATTGATATCCATTTCAATGTTTCTTATTCATCGTCTTGATTTAATTTGTTATGAAAATATTTCTTGAAGGATGCGTGTTGTGACAGAATTTAGTCTACTACCCTGCTCAAAAGGTGTCATAATGGCTGATTTAAAATCGTTTTTGTGTTGGCTCCAAAACTTTATCAGTTGTAAATCTACATCCAGATGTTAACTAGAATGTGTCCACTGGCTCGTGAGGTATTTTGCAAACAGACATACAGTATAGGGTTGAGTCTGAAGGTGGGTGTCAAAGCTTCAAATAAAGATCTCACGTGATCTGTTAGCGTTCAGGACGAGTTGAAAGTTACGTTCAGCTTCCAACAAGTTGAACCAGCTCCTCTGGATGGGTTCTTCCTTTTGTTGAAACTGGAATGTGCTTGCAGTTTCTCAGATTGAAGAAGTATTTTGGATAAAAGACGAAACATTTCAACAAAGATGAATTCGTCCAGAGGACCTGACCACCTTTGTTTGATTTGTCTACCTGGATTATTGAGCATGCATCAAGATACTCTCAGCTTCTTCCACGTCAGTATTTAACTCAATATCTATGAAACTGATGGAGTTATAGCCTTTTGGAGTTTTTCTAAGATTGATTTACTGTGACTACCATCTTTAATCCAGTTAAATCCAAAAATTATTTTATTTTACATGTACGTCTAATGCAACTTTTATTAAAACTGTCCATTGGTACATGAGATATTTTGTTAACCGACCATGAAACAAGCAAGCCTACAAATACACAAACACAGACATTATTTCCTGCCTTTGCTGCAGCAGATGATAAACTTGCATTAATTTTAGATGCTTTAAAAGTGTACACATTTCATAAGCTCAAATTTACGACCAACAAATTAGGTAAAAAAATTGGGTAACACAAATGATGTTTAAGATAAATGTAAGATTCAGAGAGTCAGAGATTCTTTATTGTTATTTGCACCACATGTGGTACATACGGTGTAACAAAATTATGCACACAGGGTCCCAGTGACATCCAACAATAAAATGTACAATAAAAACAGTAATAAGATATAAACTAAGAAAAACATCAACTAAAAACACACTTAGCACTAATAGCATAAAAACAATACGCCAAAGAGCAGCACAAACATGAGTCTGTGTGAGAGATGAGCATGAAGGAACACAGCAACATGAAACAGATCAGTATCAGCATGAAACAGATCAGTATCAGCATGAAACAGATCAGCAGCAACATGAAACAGATCAGCAGCAACATGAAACAGATCAGCAGCAACATGAAACAGATCAGCAGCAACATGAAACAGATCAGCAGCAACATGAAACAGATCAGCAGCAACATGAAACAGATCAGCAGCAACATGAAACAGATCAGCAGCAACATGAAACAGATCAGCAGCAACATGAAACAGATCAGCAGCAACATGAAACAGATCAGCAGCAACATGAAACAGATCAGCAGCAACATGAAACAGATCAGCAGCAACATGAAACAGATCAGCAGCAACATGAAACAGATCAGCAGCAACATGAAACAGATCAGCAGCAACATGAAACAGATCAGCAGCAACATGAAACAGATCAGCAGCAACATGAAACAGATCAGCAGCAACATGAAACAGATCAGCAGCAACATGAAACAGATCAGCAGCAACATGAAACAGATCAGCAGCAACATGAAACAGATCAGCAGCAACATGAAACAGATCAGCAGCAACATGAAACAGATCAGCAGCAACATGAAACAGATCAGCAGCAACATGAAACAGATCAGCAGCAACATGAAACAGATCAGCAGCAACATGAAACAGATCAGCAGCAACATGAAACAGATCAGCAGCAACATGAAACAGATCAGCAGCAACATGAAACAGATCAGCAGCAACATGAAACAGATCAGCAGCAACATGAAACAGATCAGCAGCAACATGAAACAGATCAGCAGCAACATGAAACAGATCAGCAGCAACATGAAACAGATCAGCAGCAACATGAAACAGATCAGCAGCAACATGAAACAGATCAGCAGCAACATGAAACAGATCAGCAGCAACATGAAACAGATCAGCAGCAACATGAAACAGATCAGCAGCAACATGAAACAGATCAGCAGCAACATGAAACAGATCAGCAGCAACATGAAACAGATCAGCAGCAACATGAAACAGATCAGCAGCAACATGAAACAGATCAGCAGCAACATGAAACAGATCAGCAGCAACATGAAACAGATCAGCAGCAACATGAAACAGATCAGCAGCAACATGAAACAGATCAGCAGCAACATGAAACAGATCAGCAGCAACATGAAACAGATCAGCAGCAACATGAAACAGATCAGCAGCAACATGAAACAGATCAGCAGCAACATGAAACAGATCAGCAGCAACATGAAACAGATCAGCAGCAACATGAAACAGATCAACAGCAACATGAAACAGATCAGCAGCAACATGATGTGATTTTCCACTGTGATTATTCTGGTTAGAGATTCATGAGTCTAACAGCCTCAGGGTAGAATCTGTTCCTCAGCCTGGTGTTTCTACACTTAAAGCTGATGTATGTAACTTATTTTTTAAACATATTTCTTCACTCTGCCACTATGTAATGAAAGATAGATAAATGACAGGTAATCTCTGAAAAAACTATAGTCCTCTGGCGTCTCCCGGTGGTAATAAAAGCATTTATAAAAACCAGAGCGCCCCTCGGTTAACCAGCCAATAAAAAACAAGAGTTTTTAATCAGCCAATAAAGCTGCGTTCCAGTTGTCCTCAACAGAGCTTCTCACGCCCCCACCTGTCCCAGTGCGCAGACAGCGAGCATCTGCGCATGTTCTCATTCAAAGCGATGCAGGACTGTTTTATATGTGACACAAATGTATTAAATTCCCCTTCTTAATCCCTTATCTGGAGTTTTCTTTTGTTTTTTTTTGCCAAAAGTCAAGTGATCGCTCCCTCCTCCCTCCTCCTCCTCTCCCTCCGCTGAGTGCAAATGAATGAGGAAACGGCAGGTTGTCATGAGAGAATTAAACTCGGGTTTTACGTTGCTGCCCGAGTCCCTGCAGATTTTCTGGTCTTCTGGGTTTTATATTATTTTTTTAGAACGTTTTAACATATAAACACAGAATATGCAGCGTCAGCGAGAGAAAATGCAGCAGGAGGCGGAGCAGATGTCAAGTTCAACAGACCACGGAGGAGCTGCCATGTATGGCTCTGAGGGGGAGGGAGCAGAATGCTTTCCCTGTTCAAAAGTTTTCTAAATGTTTTGGTCATACAGAAATCGCAGATAGCAGCTTTAATGCTCCTTAACCTTCTACCTGAGTGTGTGTGCTGGGTGAGTGAGGTCCTTCATGATGCAGGTGGCTCTCTTCCTGCATCTGGAGGTGTAGATGTCTGTGCTGGTGGGGAGACTGACTCCAACATCTTCTGTGCAGCCTTCACCACTCTCTGCAAAGCTTTCCTCTCTGCAACTGTGCAGCCTCCATGCCACATGTTGATGCTGGAGCACAGGATGCTCTCCACTGCACACCTGTAGAAGGAGGTGAGGACTGAGCTTCTCAGACCAGCTCGTCTCAGCCGTCTGAGGAAGTAGAGTCTCTGATGACCTTTCTTGATCAGGAAGGTAGTGTTGTTGCTCCAGCTGAGGTTATCATTCAGATGTACAGCCATGTACTTGTAGCTGGAGACCACTTCCACTAAGATGCTACATCAAAAACCTGACATGTATTGTGTGTGTATTTTTTTTTTTTTACTAAAGTGGTTTGCCCTAAATATTATGAGGAGCAAAAATGGACAGATAATCTGAGTATGTCGATAAATATCTGAGGTAAATACAATGTACAGGGAACCCCCGACCTACGAACGAGTTCGGGACCTAAGAACGGTTCGCAGCTCGATCTGTTCGCAGGTCAGACCTTCAGTACCCTCGTCACTCGGGGATGTCCTGTATTTTTATTTTTATTTTTTTGTGGTACCAAGTACTGTACAGTACGTACTTCGCCTATCCTAACACACCTAACACAGTGTAATTAATTAATACAGTACAGTAATAAAAATATAAATTAAATAAAAATATAATTTCTTACTTGGAGGTGGTCAAAGCCGCTGCTGCGTCCCGTGTTAGCTCCCTTGTTAGCTTCTGGAGCTAGCCAGGCCGGAGGTGTTCTCGCGGCGGCCTGGCACCATCGGCGATAAATCTGCAGCTGCCTGAGACATCCACAAAGTTCACAGAGACGTTTCCAGCTCGTAATTAATCCATATGAAGCCATCCTGGTCACCAGTCTTCCAAACCTGGCTGCCTGCAGCCGTAACTATGACCTAAGATGGCGTCCGGTGTTCTGCTTTAACTAGTAACCCTGTAAACTGGAGAGTTTCAAAGCAGCCGTGACTGACCTAAGATGGCCTCCGGTGTTCTGCCTTAATTTGTGACCGTGAAAACTTGAGACCTTCTTCCTGTTATGACCGGAAGTTGCACAATTATTGCGCAATCATGACAAAAATGATCAGAAATGATCATTTTTATCATAATTATTATTTATAAAGCCTTTAAAACAACCACAGCTGCAACAAAGTGCTGTACACATGAAATTAAGAACATTAAAACACACAAAAAAAAAAAATATATATATATATTTTTAATACAGTAATGTCATATTTTTATTAAATATGATACGTTCGTAGGTCCGGGCCGCCGTAGGTCGATGGAGTCGTAGGTAGGGGGTTACCTGTACACTTCTTTTGACATTTTATGATTTTATTGATGGCATTCTTTCGTTGTTTGGATGCTACGGAACGAAACAGAATGACAGGATCTGCTTTGAATCTGTTTCCCTGCAGACAGTAGGCCTTTCTACATAGGTTGAGGTGGGGGTGGGTGGGGGGTGCATGCGCACATGCACATTTTCATTTGATCACATTGATTTAGCAGACGGTTTTATCCTGAGTGAATTACAAGGGAAGTGGAGTAGCCTAAAGGCGATTAAAGAACGTTTTAGCTCTAAATGAGTTTGTGACAAGCTTTTACAACATGATGGATTCAAACACCTTTTGAAGCAATCATAATAACAGAGAGCTGCACTGCTCAGGTTTGGTCGGTGGAGAAAACAAATAGTTGAATCATGAGTCCATACTTGAGTTTGATAAACTTGCTTCTGTGTTCATTAGTTATGCATGCATTGTGTGAATAGTGCACACTAATGTCATATCTGTGATTTGATGTTGTAACCTGTGTGATGGACTCTATGAATGACTCTTTGATAATGAATTCATAAAATAAGAATTCATAAAATAAGAATCTAAGCTTCTTGCTACACAGAGTGGGGCAAATGAGGGTGGAGGTGGGTGTTTCAACTTTCCCACCCACATTTTGATGTTGACGGAACTGGGAGGTGAGCTGGCGATCTTCTGACCAGAGGCCCACCTTCTCTAACCTCTGCACCACCACTCACACACACACTTTAGATAGATAGATAGACAGACAGACAGACAGACAGACAGACAGACAGACAGACAGACAGACAGACAGACAGACAGACAGACAGACAGACAGACAGACAGACAGACAGACAGACAGACAGACAGACAGACAGACAGACAGACAGACAGACAGACAGACAGACAGACAGACAGACAGACAGACAGACAGACAGACAGACAGACAGACAGACAGACAGACAGACAGACAGACAGACAGACAGACAGACAGATAGATAGATAGATAGATAGATAGATAGATAGATAGATAGATAGATAGATAGATAGATAGATAGATAGATAGATAGATAGATAGATAGATAGAAACTCGCCCACCTCTCATTCTTCAGTAACATGCCTGCTTCCTTTAATCCTCTCCTCTCCCTGTAAATATGCTCTTTGGTTTTCCTCAGTCACTTGTCAGACTTTCCTATTTACTTCCTGTTCATGCCATATCTAATCATCCTCCCATGGAAGTCTGTCCGATGCGTTGTTAAAATTCATGTTTGTATCCTGAACCTGCCTTTTGCTCACCTGTTTTACTTCTTGCACCTCAAGACACAAGTCTCATGGCTAATTAGCTGTCTGTTGTGTCACTACCTCCCAGTGTGTTTTCAGTTTGGAAACCATAGCAGAAGTAGGAACAAACATATTTATCAGTAATAGTTACATGGTACTGAATTGAATAAACATAAAAAACAGCTAAAATGTCCTTCATCATAATCTTATTAATTCATTGATAAAAACAAAGTAATCTGGGAAAGAAATGAGCTGAAAAGGGCAGCCAAACACAGACTTGCCCAGCTCCAATCCCAGAATGCACTATACCAGGAACTATCATTTATAATTTTCAATTCAGGCAAATATGCATTTAATTACCATTTAAAACCCTAATTAGCATTACAGTACAGTTTACATTTGTGTTTGTAATTTATTTAAAATAACATAAAACTTGGCAGGAATTTTTTTTTACCTTGTCCAGAGGTAGTGTCATCTTCTCCAAGTGTAGTGGGATCTGGACAAAAACATTTACTGTGTGTGTTATCATACAAATTGTGTGCATTTGTGTTATTTTGTCATTTGTGTTGGATTCTGGTAAGAAGTTTCTTTATATTTTGAATTGTTTCAGTTGTTATACTATAATGTGTCCTACTTTTTCCCCTCTACTCTTCTGGTTATTCAGTACCTTAAACCTTGGCGTCCCATCAGTCATAATGAGTCCCGGTACACATGTTCTCACTTACTAATCAACACTTCCAGCAGATTCAAATTTTTTTTTTTTACTTCCTGTCAAATTCTTGTATGGAATCCTGTTTGTTCCTGGTTCACTGCTAGGTTTTGATATGCATGCCCTTTTTCCCCCTTTCTTTCTTTACTTTGGACATTATTTAACCAGCGTGCTACCTGCTCCTCTGAGTCTTTGGAACATTAACCACCAACAATTCAATTCAAATCAAACAATCAGTTTTTTCTTTCTTTCTTTTTTTTTCTTACTGTGACACTAAACTCATCTGCAAAAAAATCTGAAAGTTATGCCCCATAACTCATGTTCCCTGAAGGAAGGGAACGAGGTGCAACATACTTGCTATGTGAATTGCGCCCCCGCGCGATTACCTGAAGGAATATACTCACGCCTTTACGGCTAGGGGCGTCATCGCCGCGCCAGAGGCCCCGCCCTCTGGGTACTTAAGCGGCTTGCGCCCCTCCATCTTTCTCCAAAGTTGCACTTCACCGAGCTTTCAGCATTGAAAAGGGCCAGCTATGTTGCACCTCGTTCCCTTCCTTCAGGGAACATGAGTTATGGTGCATAACTTTCAGTTCCCTTTCAGTCTGGTCTCTCAGTGCAACATACTTGCTATGGGAACGTAATCCATTCACGCCCTTGAAATGCTCAGTAAAATGCATGCTAGAGTGAACGTCTGCCTTTGACCAGCAGGCATCCCAAGGCTACTTTCTATTGTGTGTTAGAAAGGACAGCCTGAGTGACGTCACCCGCAGTAACATCCAAACTGTAATGCTTTGCAAAAGTATTTAATGAGCTCCAATTCGCAGCAGCACAGATGTCTGCAACTGGTACACCCCTGAATAATGACCAGGAAGTGGCCAAGCCCCTAGTGGAGTAAACATGCACTCCAGAGGGTACCTGTTGACCTTTGCTACTGTAGGCCCTTTTAATGGCCTCAGTCACCCAATGTGAGAGGCGTTGTTTTGATAGGGCTCTCCCGGTAGCAGGTGCTGCAAAGCAGATGAACAGTTGGTTTGTTTTCCTCCATTCGGCTGTTCTCTGCATGTAGGTGCGTAAAGCCCTCACTGGGCAGAGAGCCTGTAGCCTTTCCTGTTCCTGAGTGAGGACAGGAGCAGGTGGAAAGGAGGATAGATCAAAGTCTAGACTCCTATGGTTCAGAGTCCAGACCTTTGGAGTGTATGCAGGATTAGGCCTTAGTGTGACCTTTTACCCGTCAGGGGCAAATCTGGTACACATTGGATGTACAGATAATGCATGGAGGTCACCCACGCGTTTCTCCGAGCAAAGTGCCAGGAGTAGAGCAGTTTTATAAGATAGTAAATTTATCTTAACCTCGCTCAGTGGCTCGAATGGAAGGTCACAGAGGGCCCCTAGGACCAGGCCAAGATCCCAACCAGGGGTCAGGGTCCTGCTGGGTGGTTTAGTCCGAAGGAGACCTTTCATAAATCTTATTATGATTGGATGTGCTCCGGGTGTCCTGTGCCCCCAGCCTTCGTGACAGGCTGAAATAGCTGATAGGAAAACTTTTATCTTTGAATAAGTACGACTTTTTCCAGTAAGTCCTGAAGGAAAGTCTGGAGCTGAGCCAAGTCGCATGCATAAGATATAATATTTCTTTCTGAGCACCAGGCTTCAAAAATATGCCACTTTTGTGCGTATAAAGATTATGTTGATCCAGCACGGGCATTTTGTATGGTCAATACCAAATTTTCTGGCATGTCTGACGCCATCAACCTGTTCTTTTCTGCTAACAAGCTGAGACTTTTGGCAGTTCCTGGCCTAAGTGGTTTTACTGCCCCTTCTGGTGACACAGAGGCTGTTAACCCCTGGTGGTCAACCAGATTGGGAAGGAGGCCTCCTTGCTGATGTGCTTCCAAGTTACCCTACTCAGGGTTAATTGAGGGCAGATGTAACCTGTCATCCTTATTAGACAGGTTTGGAGCCGAAAGTCTATTTTTCTCCTCCAAGTTTGGAGTCCTATTGTGAGGCTGCGAGTTATGTAAATGAGCAGACCTCCTGACTTTAATCCATTTTCTAGGGTGGTCTAGTCTACTGGTTCTTGGCTTTAATTGAGCGTTGGTACCAGGTAAACCGGCCGAGGTCTGTGTTTCACCCTTTGGGAGAATTATTTTTGAAAGCAGATTTGGATCAGTACAGAACTGGAGGTGACGTGCTGTCTGAGTACTGCTCGGGCATTGCGTGTCCCTCGGTAATAATAAAGGAGCGGCTGCACCGTGAGAGTGTGGGGGTGTTCCTTTTGGTTTGGCAGACTTCAGATTATTTGGTGATAAAGAGCTCAGTCCCCCTCGAAAAACAGGAAGAGAGATCTGATTCGGCTCTGACTTGTTTTCATCCACAGCAGGCTGAACACAGTCACTGTTGTGAAGGTGTGAAGTTTGTGGCTGCCTGAGGGCATCTGATGTAGCCCCCCCGTCGTCAGACTCTGTCAGCTTGCCTCCCTGAGGTGCGGACATGTCACGTGTTCGTCTGGTTAGTGTATTGGCTGTCCCATCGTTCACAACGGAACGAGGGCTTGAGCACGTGACCCTCCCCACCTGTCTCCCTGAGAGGTGTGGGAGGGGGTTCGCAGACGCCTCTGTGTCTGCTCATTGCAGATGAATCAGAGGCACTCTGCTGGGGTTTATTAATTATGCTAATACCCCGTGGGCCGTGAGGGAGAGGGGGAAAAAGGTCCTCTCCCTTTATGATGGCTTGCAGGCCAGAGGGACCTGTTTTGCTGAAGATTGTGTGTTGTTGTTGTTGTTGTTTTTTTGAGAGTCAATAAAACAGAGAGGAGCTGTTTCATGAACTTTATTCGTGCTTATGTGCAATGACGTACATAATTTTATGTCACTCACAGGGCTTCATCCAGCAATTCGGCAGCCACTTGCTTGTCCATTGTTGTTTGGAGCTGTTGCAGCTTTTCCGCTAGGTAAGCCTGCATTCACGCGGACGCATTCATGGCGTGTGCCACAAGTCCCTGAGCCCTGTAGCATTTCTCGAGTAGAGACGCTGAGGCTCGACAAGCCTTGCTGGGAAGAGTTGGTTTTGTTCCTGATGACTTAGGAGCCAGGTGAGACGCTAGTGTGTCCTCAACCTGCGGCACGTTAGCTATTCCCACTTCATCCATCCCGTCTACGTCGAGGAACTGTGAGAGGGGAAGGAGCATGGGGGCTCTTGGTTGAGTCCAGGTACGAGTTAGTTCTATGAGGAAGTCCGGGAACACAGGCATTTTTTGCCTCGTGGTGGCCTGCTGCTTCGAGTAAAAATAGTTTCCTACCAGCCTTGTGACCTGTTGGCGAAGTGGAGTTTCAGGCCATGGGATGTTCAGGACGTCCGTTGCTCTATGGCACAAGTCGAACAGAGCAGGGATGGAAAAGTCAGTTTCTGGGAACACAGGTACCGGGGTCTGGGAGAGATCTTCACCCTGATCCTCTAGTTCCACCTCTGCCTCCTCTGTTGAAAATTCGCCCAAGGCTGAAATCGAGATCTCGTCCTCGTTCATCATGCCACGGGTGTCGAATTCGACTGTTAGGTCCACCATAGGAGCCAGCACATCAGGGCTGTCGCCCTATTCGACACGTGTGCTGTCATGTAGAGCTATGTTCTCTAACTCTGGCGTGGGAGTGAGGGGCTTCGTGGTGTCCGCGTCCGCTGTTGTCACTGAATTGCCCATGGCTTTGGCGACGAGGTCAACCCGATGCCGCAGTACAGCAGCCATCATGAGGCTGCAGTGTGGGCAAAAGTCGGGCGTATCCAGTGCTGTTTTTCCCAGGCAGACTGGACAGGCCTAGTGGGTGTCCGTTGCTTCGAGAGAAAAGTTGCATCCGCTGGGACAGGCGCGCAAAGTTGGGCTCGCTGTCCCGCTGGTTTTCCTTGGAAGTCTCGCCTTTCGCTTTCCTTTCTCCGGAGGCATGTCCGAGATGAGGCGCGTAAGTCCTTCCAGAATCTTTTTTTTTCTTGAAATGTCTCCTCCGTCGCGTCACTTTCGCTGGCTAGCTCGCTAGGAGTTAGCGAGGTAGCTTTTTTCTTGTGGCGTAGTTAGCGCCGTCGAGCGAAGCAACCTGTAGAGAGAGGAGAAGAAAATACTTTGGGGTTAAGAAATGTGCCGGACTAGCTTTCGCTAGTCCAGTAGTACGCAGGAATAATTCTCTGTGCGCTCTGTGCAGGGAGCAAGCTCACCTCAAGTTGAGCGATGAAGCAACAGAGAAGTCCCGCGAAGAGGTAGTTCAGGTTTAAGCGAGGTGAAGGGCAAAAAAGAGAAAGATGGAGGGGCGCAAGCCGCTTAAGTACCCAGAGGGCGGGGCCTCTGGCGCGGCGATGATGCCCCTAGCCGTAAAGGCGTGAGTATATTCCTTCAGGTAATCACGCGGGGGCGCAATTCCCATAGCAAGTATGTTGCACTGAGACCAGACTGAAAGGGAACCAGAATTGAGGCTTTGTTAAGGTGTGGAATCTTATCTGCATCTTTGACAAAGGTAATGTACATTTTTGTTATGGAAACCATTATTTTAAAAATATGCTTCTACTGAAAGAATATTGATTTGTTAGCTAATATAATTGTTTTAATACAGAATATTTAAATACTTTAGAAACTCAAAATGCAATGCATACAGGAGGAATGCAACAAAACCACACCTAAAACTCCTTAAGATGTAACATGAAATGACAGAAATACAAAATGTCAAATCATTTTTACAAAGTAGAAAAGTGTTGCAGACAGGTGACAGGCCTGACAAAGAACAATTCGGAGGACTTTTATGGACAAAAAAAAGCAAGGATCTCAGTGTTACTTGCCTGGATGTGAGTTACTAGGGCACCACCCTGGAGTCAGGCCTGTGGGAGGGGCACATCTTGAATGTCTGGAGACCAGGTCTCTACCCATGGTGTCTGGTTAGGCTCAGCCCAAACAAGCAGCATGGGCTTGCCTTCCTATGGGCCCACCACCTGCAGGAGGGGCCATATGAGTTGGGCACATCATGCCATGGGCAGTGGCCGAAGGCAGGGGCCTTGGTGCTCTGACCCTGGCTTACTAAAACTGGCTCTTGGCACATGGAATGCAACTCTCTGGTGGGGAAGAAGCCTGAGCTTGTGTGTGAGGTTGGGAGGTACCAACTACTNCATGTTCTGTCTTTAGTTTTCTTTAAGTACCACTCTTCTCACCGCCTCCTTCCTCTCGCTCAGTTGTGCCTCAGAAAGTTGCACTTTCTTATTTTTTCGTCACACACACATGCTCCCCTCCCTGTCTCGCGCCGTCTATCCCTCCTTCTTTTCCCTCAGTCTGAGGTTTCCACGGCAACCACCACCTCGTCTGGAGGCTTGTCGTGATGCCCTGCACCCCCAACGCACACAGATTAAAAAAGATATGTGATCTGATTGTTGTGTTCATATCTGTGTACCTTGGGCAAACGCACATTTTGTGTTTGAGTTTTATTGGCATCAGGTTTTTTTCTTCTGCTTTGAGACGATGTCATGTCCGTGACTGTTGTTGAGCTCCATCCTTCTGTCAATTCATCAAGCAGCGCATGACTCAGTTCTAGTGCTTCCCACTGTTGACTGGATGCTGTAATAATATAGGCAGGGGGTCAGTTTTACTGATTTACCTATACTTGGATGTAAATTTGAACAGGGTTTAGACTGACACAAATTATCATCAATAATTCACGGGTTCTCACTTTTTCAGATTAAATTCAATAAATCTGTAACTTGGTGATGAGATGTAATTTGACAGGAAACGTTAACTTATGTTGAAACAGCAGAACTGAATCATTTAATTAACAAATCATTAAATTACATCACAACATGTACATGGATTGAGTGATCGATCAGTTTCCTATAAATTTACTTCAGCAGATGACATCACGCGTCCGTAACTTCTAGGTACAACAGAACACAAGTAACTGGTCTTAGTATAACTTATCTCTGTAGGCACATTAACTTAAAGTTTTGGCTTAGAGGTTAAAGCTGAACTGACATCAGCTTATAACTATGCATCATATTGCACTACATATATATGTTTTATCATTCAACTATGTTCGTTTTTGCAAACAAACTTATAAATATATTTAATTTTGATTTTAAATTGATTTTAAACTTCGCGCCGTGTTTATTCATGGGAAATCCGATTTCACACGAACGCAGCATATGTGACGTAACGAGACGTAGAAGCAGCCTGCGTCTGTCAGCAGCTTGCATGCAGCTCGCCTTTTTTTCTTTTTTTTTACTTGACAAATGCTGTTACCGGTACGTTGTGTCGCCTTTGGGTGTTCTAATATCATCAGTGAACAAGTGAGCCTTTTCACTTTCCCAAAAGAAGAAATACTTCGTCTGGGAATGGAATAAATAAAGCTGCCACCCCCCCTCGGAGCCTCCTCGCTTCCTGATAAGGTAAAAATCAAATAAATACAGGTGCAGACCTAAATTAGAACCTGCTGTTTCTTGTTCATCTAACTTTCTGCTTCCCAAACTGAAGACATGTAGCTCAAATATTCACTTAGATTGATAAATTCGTCGGGTTTTAAATTGTCCGTCCTAATATGTAAATGCAAAACCGCAGAGCCCTCTACGTCTCGTTACGTCACATATGCTGCGTTCGCGTGAAATCGGATTTCCCATGAATAAACACGGCGCAAAGTTAATAAAAATATCTTGAAGTGAGTTTAACCAGGAAATACGACCCACTCCTGATCAGCGTCCGCTAGACCCAGGCTCGCTATGAACAACGACTTTTTACCTTTGCGAAGATTCATCGTCCAAGCTATGGTAAAGTTGGGTTAGCCTTAACGTCTATGGACCGTCTGTACCGCTACGTTTTTTGCAGGCTTACCAAGTGTTCACCTTCAGCGTCTCCTGAGGTCCGCTTTGACCTCAGCGAGGTAGTGGCAACTGTTTCCGGTTTGATTTTTCAAGATAAAAGATTCCTCGAAGGAATTTCATTAAAATAGAGCTTCTTTCAGCTCAGAATGGATTTATAACTGGCATGTTATAAATCTTTAACTGATGAAGTGTCCTTAGCGTTCGACAGACGTTCATTCAGCTCTTTGGGGAACCTCATGGTTTGAGCTCCTCAGCAGACTCAAGGCTCAGACAGGAAGTGGAACCATAAAAAAGGAAGTTGACCCAGTTAAATCCACTCCGCTCATTGGTTGTTTCCCAGAGAACAGGAGGGATTTAGCTCGGGTCATAAAGTTTATCAAAAGTTAAAGGAGTGAAGATTATTCAGTGAATGTGTTCAGAAAAGTGACAGAAACCAGTCGCCAGTTATACAGATTACTGATTAAGCGTCTTAACTTTTGTAAAACCAATCTGAACAAGTCATTCTGACATATAATTCAACTTTGCCATAGTTCTTTGACTAAGACATACAGTTTGATCCATCATATGAAGAAGTGATCAACATTGGTACAGCATAAACCATGATCATACAATGACAGAGTTATTCTGTTAATTAATTCTGAATTAACACAAATTAAAAGGAAGCCTCTTCTGATTGATTTGTGTCTTTTGATTCAAAATAAATGTAATAACATCGTGTCCACTTGTCTCCTTGAGAGCCTCAAGAAAAGTGTACCACTAAGAGTTTCAGACGACTGGGTTGTATCACTACAATGCTACACTGCTCCTTTTGAGCTACAGTTTAGCGAGGTAGCTGAGAGTCATCCCCAACACTTTGGTTTGTCCAAAGTGGCTACAACTCGTCAATTCACGATGTTTTTAGTTTAAAACTCTGGCTTATAAGATGTTGGGTGATATTCAAGGATTCAGGGTTCTTTATTTGTCATTCGCACCCCATGTGGTACAAGTGGTGGAATGAAATTGTGTACAAGGGTCCCAGTTACATCCAACAATGAAATGTAATTAAAAAACAGTAATAAGTAATATACTGTAAGCCTTATAAACTGTGTCTTAAGCTTGTGTGACATGTTTTGGATCCTCTGTTAGTTTGCTGAGTCAGACTGCTGAATCTAGAGCATTAAAACAAAATGGAGCATAAAAAAAAACGAGGCTGGTTTTGACGTTTCTGACACTCGTGTCTGCTCAGCGTCATCGTCTGCCGGTGTGCCGAGCTGCTGACACAGAAGTGAGTGTTTAGTTACCACACTGCAGCTGCTGCACACTTCCTGAGCCTCTTCTCCCTCCTGTCATCTTCATCTCTTTGCTTTCGCTTTCTTTCATGTTGTCCCGGCGTCTTTGATTTCCCACTTCCCTGCATTTTCTCTCCATTTGACTAGTTTTAATTTTTGCTGCCCCTCAGCCCCTGTCCCTTCGCTGCTGCAGACTCGCACGCTGTGTTTTAGTGCAGGCCGACTGACAGAGAGACGGCTGCAGTAATGAGAATTGGCTAAACCTCACCACCTTCTCCTTGGTAACACTGAAGGACGCCATGTGCCTGTTTTGCTCACATGATCCCTCCTTTTAGTCATGGTGTTTCAATTACAGCCACCCTAAAGCTTTTAAGAGAGTGAGAAGACAATTATTTTGTGTGGTGATTTAGTAATAACACTTTATAATTAAGTGCCTATCCCTTTACAAAGCTTTAATGAAGATTTAAAAAACGCAGTAGACCTCCTGCACTTCAGCTTTGGATTATACATTTGCTGTGCTGATTTAAATCTAGTTACTATATTTGATTGTTGAGCAGCATTCAATCTGTTGTTCTCTCTTTTTATTCTGTACACACTTAGTAATCGAACTACAGTACTTCTATATGCTTCGCACTATTATAGTTGTTCATACATCAAATTGTTCAGCTCACTTAAGAGATAGGTGCCATAACTTCTGGTCTTTGTAACTTTTATGCTTTTTAAAATACTTAACTTTATTTAATAAATACTTTATAATAATAATTATAATAATACCAGTAATAATAATAATCATTTTATTTAAAAGCGCCTTTCAGGACACCCATGGACACTTCACAGCAAGAAACATATCACAGAGATCGTGTAAAAACAAACAAACACAGTTCAAACATCAGCAGTAACAAATTGAAATATAACATAAATAAAGAATATAAAATACAAAAGAATATAAAATACATTTAGTAAAGTTAATGATAAGCGAGTCTAAAGAGATGTGTTTTCAGAGCGGTCTTGAATAGAGAAAGGGAGGTGGTGTTTCGAAGGTCTGGCTGTAGAGCGTTCCAGAGGTGAGGGGCAGAGCAGATGAAGGCCCTGCTCCCCATGGTGGAGAGGCGGGCAGAGGGTAATAATAATAATAATAATCATTTTATTTAAAAGTGCCTTTCAGGACACCCAAGGACACTTAACAAACCAATACAGTGTAATACAGATCAAACATTATCAGCGACAGATTGAAATATAAAATATATAAAGATGGTACATGGGTACATGGAGATGTAGCGAAGAGGAGGATCTGAGAGAGCGTGATGGGATGGAGATTTGTAGGAGGTCAGATAGATAAGGAGGGGCAAGGTTGTGGATAGCTTTGAACGTGAGAAGTAGAATTTTGAAGATGATGCGTGATTTAACCGGGAGCCAGTGGAGCTGCTGCAGGACAGGAGTGATGTGGTTATAGTAGGAGGTTTGAGTGATGACACGGGCAGCTGAGTTCTGGACCATCTGTAACTTGTGGAGAGATTTGTTAGGGAGGCCATAGAGAAGGGAGTTGCAGTACTGTACAGTAGTCGATATCCATAGAAATCCACTGAGATGTCCTCAATTCCTTTAAAAACTTTGTTTTCTTTGAAATTGGCTTCAACGGGCTTGTTCTACTTTTGTCTTCTTATTTTAGTCACTGGTCTGACACTTTTATTTTAGCTGCCATTGCCAATCAAGACGTTTAGCCTTTAGCTACTGTTCAGGTACTTTGTTTTAAGTAGGGGTGCACCGATTTCAATTTTCTGGCCGATCACCGATTACCGATTTTTAGAAAGTCTGACCTGCCGATTCCGATTTTGGCCGATACCGATTTTCAGGTGTTAAAAGGTCAAAATGCACCCTAAATTTTCAGAATTTTCCAACCTTTGCTGAGGCAGATAAAATCGGTAGATAAAATCGGCTTCTCATTTAAAGATCGGCCGATCACCGATCTCCCCAAATTAAGGAAATCGGAGCCGATCGATCGGCCGGCCGATTTATCGGTGCATCCCTAGTTTTAAGCTAGTCTTTTGATACTTTAGGTTTAAGCTAGCTTTCTGACATTTTTAGCTTTTAGCTAACCTTCTGGTATTTTTAGTTTTAAGCTAGCTTTTTGTTACTTTATGATTATAGCTAGCCTTTTAATACTTTTAGCTAGCATTTTTATATATATTTTTTAGCTTTTAGCTAGACTTGTGGTCATTTTCACAGCCGTTCCAGGTCTGTCTTGTAAATGAGTCCTCCTGGCTCAATGGGACTAACCTGTTTAAATAAAGGTTGATTGAATTTAATGTTGATTTAATTTCATGTTTTTAATTAGGGGTGCACCGATAAATTGGCCAGCTGATTTATCGGCCCAGATTTCCTTAATCTTTGGAAATGGGAAATCAGCCGATACTTGCATGAGAAACTGATTTGACCAATTTTTTTTAAAGTTTTAATAACAATTTACTGAACTTCATTTATATTTCAGAGTACTACTTTGTATTTTCTAGGATATTGCTCAAAGATATGTTTTTTAACAAAATAATATTGGAAAATTGAAGGTGCATTGTGACCTTATAAACCTGACAGTGTCGCTTATAAAATAAAATTGGCATCAACCAAAATCTGAATCGGCAGGTCAGACTTTTTAGAAATTGGTGATCGGCCAGAAAACTACAGTCAGTGCACCCCTATTTTTAATGCCACTTTAATTGGGGATATGCACTTTGGCCAACGGTGTTGTTTTAAAGTGCTTCATAAATAAAGTTGTATTGTATATGTCACTTATCTGTGCTGCTGATGTGGCATGAAGGCTGCACAGCTGCAAAAATAAAAGCTTTGCAGAGAGTGAAGGCTGTGCAGTAGTCTGTTGGAGTTCCCACCATCACAGACATCTACACCTCCAGATTCAGGAAGAGAGCCCACTCACCCAGCACACACACTTTTTTGCCCCACTCCCCTCAGGAAGGAGGTTAAGGAGCATGAAGTGTAGAACCACTAGACTGAGGAACAGCTTCTACCCTGAAGCTGTTAGACTCACAAATCTCTAACCAGGATAATCACCATGAAAAATATCACATAATGTTGCTGTTGATCTGTTTCATGCAGCTGCTGATCTGTTTCATGCTGCTGTGTTCATTTGTGCTCATCTGCTCACACAGACTCATGTTCATGCTGCTGTTCAAAATAATGTTTTTATGCTACGAGTGCTTAGTCTATTTTTAGTTGATTCAAAAAGGTTCAAGACAAAACAACTGGACTTTTATTTGTAACAGAAGACGTTTCGCTCCTCATCCGAGGAGCTTTCTCAATTCAAAGAGCAAAGAGTGTGGGATTCAGGTTCGTGCTCTGTTCTTTGAATTGAGAAAGTCTTCACATGAGGAGCGAAATGCTTCTGTTACAAATAAATTCCAGTTGTTTTGTCTTGAACCTTTTTGAATTGATCATGTCCTGGATGACTGAGAATCTTCACCAGCGTAATTAGTTGATGTTTTTCTTAGTTCACATCTTAGATCTAAATTGCTGTTTTTCTTTTACATTTTATTGTTTGATGTAACTGGGACCCTGTGTACATTATTTCGTTCCACCACATGTACAAATGTGGTGCAAATGACAAATAAAGAACCTTGAATCCTTGAATTATCTCATGCTGCTGATCATCTCATGCTGATGTGTTCATTCGTACCCTTCTGCTCACCACAGACTCATGTTCGGGCTGCTGTTGTTACGCCACATCTTTTTACATTATTACAGTAATGTATAGCGTATATCTTAGATCTTTTGGCGTGCTGTTTGGTGTTAGTTTAGTGTCTATCATATTTTATATCTTAGATACTTATACTGCTTCTTTTTACATTTTTATCTTTTTGCTATTGTTGGGTGTAACTGGGACTCTGTGTACATAATTTTGTTCCACCTCATGTACCACATGTGATGAGAACGATGATAAACCTACTTGAACTTCATACATGTAGCTTTTAGCTAATCTTTGCTACTTCAGCATTTATAATAATAATAATTTGTCACATTTGTCATCTGTGTATGTTCCCATACTTGACAGACGAAATTATCATGCCTGTTGCTACTTTTGGCATTTAGCTAACCTTTAGATGTGTTTAGCTTCTAGCTAGCATTTAATACTTTTATCTAGCCTTTTGATATATTTGACATGTTGCTTTTTTTACTCTTTGGCTATTAGCTAGTGCAAAGTATGACACTTCTGGCTGTTAACTGGCTTCAGCAGGCGTTTTGCCCAACCATCAGAGTGACACAGCGTCCTTCAGCTGGTTAATGAACATCCAGGCCGATGATCCTGAATGCTGCTCTTCTCACGCCCGGTGGGACTGTTTGTTGTTGTGGTTTGAAGCGTTAGAGAATCCATGTTTTGTTTTTTTTTCTTCCTCCCTCGTCTGCGGCGCTCTGACCATGCTGTCAGTGCGGGTCTGTCAGCTTGACAAGCAGACGCCACTCTGCATCCCAACATGCTGTCAAGGACGTGGGAGGAGGTGTGTCTGGCTGTCAGTGTGTGCGTTTGTGTGAGTTCGTTCAGCTACAATGCGCTGACATCAACCACTGCATCCTGTTACATCATTTTGCTCAAGGATTGCCCCGCTCTCACCCAAAAAATAATAATACCAATGTAAGAATTTGCTGTCTGATATGAATAACTTTGTGTTTTGCCCCTAAGATGCCTTCTGCTATGTCTTTATGCTCTTGGTTTATATGTTTGTTAGTTTATTATTCACATGCACTCACCTCTCAGCTAGCACAAATGCCAAGGGTGGATGTCTCCTCTCGGTCTCCGCTTTGCTTTTGCTTTGTCTTGTCTGTGAAACTGTCTGAGAGCCTCTCTTCTACAAAATCTTCCGAATCATAACTATGGACTTCAATTTGGCTCAACACAACTGATAACAAGAAAGTTCATACTCAATAATCCAGGTATCAAATCTGATAAGTCTCAATCTGGTCATCTGGACAGTTTCTTTTAGTCGAAACGTTTCACCCTCAGTCCAGAGGGCTTCCTCAGTCAGAGTTCCAGCATACCGATCCTCCCCCACCAAGCTGCAAACAACTTATGTGGACCAACCAGTTTGCTGGAGCCAAGATGGTTTCTGGGGGCCGTCCTGTCCCTCGTCGACTCCTCCCAGGCAGGCAGCCACAGCCAAAGTGGTTCAAAACAACTGTCCAGATGACCAGATTGAGACTTATCAGATTTGATACCTGGATTATTGAGTATGAACTTTCTTGTTTTGAACCACTTTGGCTGTGGCTGCCTGCCTGGGAGGAGTCGACGAGGGACAGGACGGCCCCCAGAAACCATCTTGGCTCCAGCAAACTGGTTGGTCCACATAAGTTGTTTGCAGCTTGGTGGGGGAGGATCGGTATGCTGGAACTCTGACTGAGGAAGCCCTCTGGACTGAGGGTGAAACGTTTCGACTAAAAGAAACTGTCCAGATGACCAGATTGAGACTTATCACAACTGATAACATTTCTTCAAAAAGAAGACGGGCTGTAGGCGAGCTGATTTGACCTGTTGGCATGCACACAGCTGGATATCTCATCGACTTGGAAGACTTGATGATGTGTCTATCTCTGCTGTCATCTGTGGATCTTAAGGACGCATATTTAATTGGATTTATAACTGGTTTCTGTTTTTTGGATTTGGCTGGTTCCTGGTCTATCAACACACAAGGAAGACGTCGGCGGCAAATCTGGACCTGGTCAGGCTACATGATGGCTTGGCTCATGTCTCGAGAATCCAGACTTTTGGCTGAATGGATTAGATCTCGGGGATTCTCTCAGGCACGTTCCATTGGTATGGTCATTTTAATTTGGACATTTCGCAAGCGAGTGGACAGACACAGACTGAAGGTAGATGTCATTAAAGTTCTGCCTGTTCCCAAAACAACCGTGTTTATCTGAAATTCGGCTCCCCAACTGGCCTTGACAGGCCGTCTTATCGCAACACGCCTGAGAGTTGATGCTCCAGCATCAACGTGTGGCATGGAGGCTGCACAGTTGCAGAGAGGAAAGCTCTACAAAGAGTGGTGAAGGCTGCACAGAAGTCTGTGGGAGTCAGTCTCCCCACCATCACAGACATTTACACCTCCAGATGCAGAAAAAGAGCCACCTGCATCATGAAAGACCTCACTCACCCAGCACACTCACTCTTTGCACCACTCCCCTCGGGACGGAGGTTGAGGAGCATCAAATGTAGAACCACTAGACTGAGGAACAGCTTCTACCCTGAGGCTGTCAGACTCATGAATAAATAAATAATAAGAATAAACACTGCAAAATGTCACATCATGTTGATACTGATCTGTTTCTTGTTGCTGCGTTCATCTGTGACTATCTGCGTTCATCTGTGACCATCTGCTCATGTTCGTGCTGCTGTTTATAATGATGTTTTTCTACTACATTAGGGCTTAGTGTATTACTAGCTGATGTCTCTCTTAGTTAATCCTAGATGTTATTATTGTTTTTCTCTTGCATTTGTTGTTGGATGTAACTGGGACCCTGTGTACATAATCTCGTTTTCAACACATGTACTACATGCGGTGCAAATGACAATAAATTCTCTCTGACTCTGACTCTGAGAAGTTTTGTAAACCTGACGCTCTCACCCTCCCAACCCTTCTGCTGAGGAATTCCACAGACTTTTCAGAGGAGCCCAGCTGAATAAACATTCTGTCATCATTTCAGGACTCTGGATTTGCCTCTGGCCGTCCTCGGCAGCCCCCCATGAGTGTGCACAGATCTCCAGAGGGAACTACTGTATATGAACTGAGTGATTCTATCTGAACTCTGCAGTGTCCCTATAGGCTGGCTTGCTCAACCGCCTTTGAGTCCCCTCCCCCGCCCTCTGCGTAATGTCGGCGTCACTATGTGCTTGTGTGCAAGACTTTTTTTCATTACCGCATTTTTGACCTTCAAGCAGAGGTCAAAAATGTGTTGGGAATTTTTTTGTCTCTAAACCCTATGTGCCATTTTTCACCACTTTTATTTTCTGTCCAACAGATCTCACTTGTAAATGAGTCTTTGAGGCTCAATGTGACTTATCTGTTTAAATAAAGGTTGAAAAAAAATGGAAGCAGGAATATCACTGCAAAGACATACCGTATTTTCTGGTGTATAGGTCGCACCTGTGTATAGGTCGCACCATCCAATTATCACCAATAGATTGGAAAAATCCCTAGATAGGTCGCACTGGTGTATAGGTCGCACCTACGTTTAGCTCTGCTGCAAATGTCTGCCACAGGAGCACACAGCAAGGCTTTTAAGAAGATTAACACTTAAAAACAATTATTTGTTTGATAAAAATTATAGCAAATATGTGTCTGAGCTGAACTTTTCCTTAATAAATGAACGTAATTGTGAAATGAGCTGGATTTAAAAATTTGTTTCGTCGAAAGTGATAACAAGCCATATATAGGTCGCACCTGTGTATAGGTCGCAGGCCTTGAAAAAACCATAAAAAGGTGCGACCTATACACCGGAAAATACGGTACATGCTCATATTTTTGCTATCGTTGAAGATTGATGTGTAAAAGGACGGATAATTTTGGATTTATTTTGGGGGGGAGGAAAAAGGTCCAAAAAGATTGTGACAGGTGACAGTCTGTGTTTAAGTGACAAATTTGCAGCCTGTTTTCTTTAATCAACACAAAGTATTCAACCTTTTCAGTTTTTCTGTTGTAGCACCGGTCAGAGAGCATCTTCTGCTCATTTAAGAAAATGAGAATAAAGTGTCAAAATAAGAATAAGATCTAAATCAAAGGTTTAGCGTTCCACCTTTCTTGCCAGTAGTTTAAAGATCATCTTATCCTGAGAAGGGGTGGAATTGGAGTCGTTTTGGTTGAACTTTATAAATTGTATTTTGTGTGATCTCGTACTGTGAAGCAAACCTCATCCTCGGCCCAAACAAACGATCATGAATTCATCTGTTTGGATGCAACTGTAGTCCGGGTCGAGACTGACGTGTCTGCACGTGTTGAAGTACAAAAATCACAGCGCTAGCTAGTAATAAACTACATCAGATTCAATGAGGATAGCATTACAATGTAACTTTTTCACAATCGACATCAGAAAATCACACACTTGTTTTTAGTAAATCATCCTTGTGCAACTCAAAATCTGTGAAGCTGACAGAAATCCACCGGCTATGTGACGCGAATGTTGATTAGCTGTGGCAACTATTTCGAGAGGGGTTAATCCCAAAAGCTAATCAGTTGTAGATGTGCATCCAGTGGTTATTAAAATCGGTCCACTGGTTCATGAGATGTTTTGCTAACAGACAGACACAAAGCGTAAACACAGGCATTGGCAAAAATATGATTGCCCTTTTTGTCTTCTACGGCGGGCGATAAAATACATGACGCATCGGGTAAAGTAAATAGACTGGGGGGAAGGAAAGAGGATAAAATTGGACATGAATAAAATGGCTCTGCAAGTAGATGGAAAAAGGGAGGATGAGGGGAGGAGAGGAGGTAAAATGAGGAGTAGGAAGGTCGGGAAAGAATAGGGTGGATAGTGTAAAACGAGGCAACGTGAAAAGATGGGGAGGTGTGGGGAGTAGGAGGGCGGCCGTGCACTGAATGGGGGTAGAAAGAGATATGAGGGAGTCTCGTAAGTAATTCCCGAGAGAAGCATCTCCTCTCCTCCACTATACTCCGAGCCATCAGTAAAAAGGCTCTAAAAATAGCTTCAACAGTGAGCAGTACATTTCTCTGCTCAGATAGCCTATAAATACATGCAGCTTCTGTCACTTCACATCCACCGTTCTGGACGCAAGCCGCCCTGCAGCTCCGCAGCCTCTGACAGGGAATCCTCCGGTGAAGACTATGGAGGAGGAGCCCATAAAGATGGTAATGAGGAACATGGCCAGGAAGCTTCGTATGGGGATGACGCACGTAGCGGATAATGATTGCAGTAATGAAGATGGCTCTCATTACGATGTGAGGAAATGATGGGGAAGGCGACGGACACCTTTTACCCCCAGTCTGTGCATGAGAGATTTTCATGCACAGTCCTGCTAATGCTGAGTAAACCTGTAGTGCAACGTGTGTAAGAAAGAGTCCTTCAGATTTAGAAAAAAAAAATTGATGAATAAACTGTTGCAAAGCTAAAAATATTAAACAGTACTGATATTTTGTGTATTTTTGACAAAAGGTATCAAATATACCTCGCTTGTTGAAAGTCATAGTCATGAGCAGAGTGCATTCAGGTGCTTGAAATCCTTGAAAACGCTTGATTTTTATTCGTTTTTCCCAAGTTCTTCAGTTGTGGATGAAGCGTTTAAAAGTTCTTGAAACTGTAGCTGAATTTAAGTCTCCAAATCTGCCAACCTGAATGTGTTTGAGTAGTTGGCCGTCACTTGTTTTGACCTTAAAATACACCGATACGATTGGTCTCAAAACACCAGAGGCATTTATTGA